>JAKWBI020000019.1:0-211390 GCA_022664585.2 Zalerion maritima | reverse complement strand
CCCCCCCCCCCCCCCCCCCCCCCCCCCCCCCCCCCCCCCCCCCCCCCCCCCCCCCCCCCCCCCCCCCCCCGCCAAGCTGCTACTAGCTAGTAAGTAAGTAGTACGTACTAACTAGTAACTACTAGTTAGTACTAGGTTTTGAGGTGCTGCTGCTGCTGCCGCCGATGCTTACTAACTAACTAACCCGAAGAAGGGGCCGGGCCGAAAAGCGCGCGCGCGTCCGTCCCCTACTACTACTACTAACTACTACTAACTACTAACTACTAGTACGACAGGACTCGGAGCCGCCGCTGCCTCCTTCGCGTCCGCGGTTTTTTTTTTTTGGCGCGCTGCACCTTTTTTGCCTTCCGGTCGCGGTGATGGCTTCTCCTGGGGCAGGCTCGGGGTTTTCCGAACGCTCGCCTCCGGGTGAAGAGGGAGCACTAGGAATTGAAATTCACTTGGGAAAGCAGCAGTACCATCGCGAGTGATGTCATCTAGGCAGGCAAGTGAGCAGTGGGGTGTGCGGAGGGGAGAAGGCCCAACTCCCTCTCATGGCGTTTTCTACACTGTATGGGCGAGGGTGAAGCAGGGTGAGCCGGTGGTCGTAAGAGAAGAGAGGGTGGATGAAGGGCGTAGAAAGAATAAGGGGCCTTCACAAGGAGAGGAGAAGTTGAAAATGAAGTGGAGGGGAGATGGAATCCAGATGGGGTGTGTCAAAAAGGGATAAGGTGAGCAAACCATAACTGCGTATCGTCGGCAGTCTCGTAGTAATCGACGGAGGGAATAGGAGCAAATTTTGAAAATCAATTTGAGTCTAGAATTCCTATCAGTCACGAAATAAGAAGCTACAGTAGTCGATTTGATATTCCGTACAGGCGATCAATTTGCAATAACTCTTCACCGGTCTAGCCTGGCAGCACTCTGGATAGCTCAACTATAGGCTGACAAATACTAAGATCTGCAGCTGGGCTTTAGGTTTATAGAGCTGCACTAGTGACTTAGTAGACATGTTTGCTATTAGCAGGGTAAAATACAAAATCCATCTATCTGCCAACTCAACGTTCCGAGATGTAGAAATGAACATGTTTAGGGCCTTCACATGGCATGGAGCAAGTGTACGTATGTGGTTTTGGTCCATCTTCGTATCATTACCCACGACCTCATCCCGATCTTCGTCTCAACATCTATAACTATGACGGTCTTAACACGTGTTTATCCTTTTCCTTCCGAGAAAAAAGAGAGACAAAAAAGCACCTCCCATCGCCTTCCAGAATAAACACCCGCCAAACCAACAAACCATACACCCGTCATTTCGGCGGGTACAGGTGGATAATTCCAAAATATAAAACAATGCATGAATAGTAGCTTTGAGATATATGCACATTATAAGAAAAAGGCTTGAAGTGAAAAAAAAAGCAAGTCTTCCTAGTGTCCCGCTCTTCGACAAAGTCACCAGCTCTGCTGGCCCAAATGTTCCCCCTTTATTCTCCTCACTCCATCCGCCCTCACAGACAGGACTAGACATCCTCGTTGCTGCAAGAAAACACGTGGGTGTGCATCTCGGGAAGCCACGCAAGAAAATATGCATTTTTGCCCAACCAAAAGCTCTCCTCTTTCAAGTCTCGCAGAGTGCCATAACCCCTCCCCCGAACTCGCCCCCCGTAAAATGGAAGCAACAAGCTCTCCCCAGTCCGTCTTCCATGTATCCGTGGTGTGGTGTAGTATAATAGTTCCAGACATGTTCTATCATTAGGTATTGAATTGAGAAGGAACGTTCCTCATTGAACATATGGGGATGTTGATATAGTAGGTCCCTCCATTACTACTGCCCTAAGATCTAGGGTAAGATTTGTGGTAGATGCTGCTCGATTGTCGTTTACGTTTTCCCGGTCGTCTCTTCCGCTGTCTACCTTCCACTTGGTATCCCCGCCCTCGGTGCGGTTTTTGCCATCCGCCGTGGTAGTTCTGTGTGAGATGAGCCGAAAGGTTCATGTCTTCTGCTCGTCTCAGCACCCATGATGTCTTGCGACTATTGTAGGGCCCCCCATATTCCAGAAGGGTACTAGCAAGGATTAACTTTTCAGTCATCCACGAGATCACGCTTGATTCGTTCATGGGACACCACTGCCACGCTTGGGCTTCCGGGAAACAACTTCCCGGGCATAGAACTCGACTAACATGGTAGCATATGCCTCGAGATCCTCGACAGGCACCGAAAGTCGAAAATCATTCAAGAGAAGGAATTGAATCTCAAGGTGGTTAAGTTCAGCAAGAGGAAGACCGCCAACCTTTTGAAAGAGTACACATTAGCTAACCTGCCAAGTTTTGATAGTAGAATATCGGGGTATATAACTTACCTTCGCATATCGCGAGTTGGTGTAGAAGACATCGGAGAAGAACTTGCTCGCACACGTCACGCCAGCTATTACTAGGCGGTGAATGTTGAAACTATCAACAACAAAATACGTCGCAGGAGCCTGGCCGCTGGCAGTAGGGTTGGCAGCATTGGTGCCAGCAGGTGAGGGCTCGTCTTCATCGGCCAGGTCGTCATCGCTAACTTCATGCATAATAACATCGGGATCGGCTTCGACAGCGTTAGGCGGGTTGCAGGCTTCGGTTGTTTTTTTAGATCGAGTCTCAGCTTCACGCTGTGGCCTCTCTCGCTCGGCCTTCATAACAATGTCATTCACCCGTTCCGTCATGCGATCGAAATAGACGAGAAGGCTCAGGAAGACCTCGTACGTCGTCGGACAGTACTTGTGAATTCGGGCAAGGTAGCTCAGGATGGTAATCGCAGGCACATTCTTCCCATGAAAAGCAAGCACCGAGCTGCTAAATGGGCTCATCTCTCGGTTTCCTTCGTTGTGCGAAGAGGCGTGTTGTTGGTGGGTGGCGTTACGTGACATGGCGTCGTGTTTGAGATCGTTAGTAGTTGTAATTTTTGTAAGTAGCGCCGCCACCATCTCGATGATATCATGGATTGGCATCGCGCTGATTTCATACTTCATGGTTTGTAGTGTGGGCTCGTTCAGAATGCCTGGGCCATTTCCCATGTCGTTCTCTTTGGAAAGCTCTTGAATGTGCTGGAGGTCACGAACGTGTATGGTTTTGCATTGTGGGGGTTCGCTCTGTTCTACCTCGGCGGATGAATTTGGGCGGGAGGGAGTGGACTTGGGCACAATGCCATGGTCATCAGAGTCTGGAGAAGGGATCGAGTTTGCAGCAGTAGATGATGGCTCTACGGGCGCAGGGTCATGCACCTCGGTAGCCATGTCTGAGGAAGCCTCCCCATCGTTGGGGGTTAAGTTGTCGGGGGGGCTGTTTGTCGATGACGAGGGCGGGGAAGGGAAACGCGAGGCGCCTTCCGCAGAGGAGCGACGGTTTGCCTTAGCGGCGGAGTCCCAGACGTGCTGGGGAAATCTGGAATCGGGACTGCTTTCGGAGCGATGGAATTGGGGGCTCAAAGAGTGACGGTGGCTGGAATGATATTGGGACTCGTGAGAGTGTTGGGATGTGGCAATCATATTCTGGAACGGGAGGGTATTCGTCGAATAATCGCTTATCGCAGTTGCCATCACCAGGTTTCGTGTGGTGACAAGGGGTTGGACTTTTCTAGCAGGATGAGGTGGTGATTTAAGGGCGGCGGCGCAATAAGGTGGCAGAAGAAAAGACGTGGGGTTGTCGGCTTAGGAGGAAGAGGAGGGGTGTCTAGACAAGGCGGAGGGTGAAAGTTAGTATCTGGTTTGTCCGGAGCACAGCGAATGCAGATGATGGACTACAAATTTCGATATCGGCAATGAATATTTGGTGGCGCTGACGGAGCAAACAATATCCAACATGTACACGGGGGAAAGGTTGAAAGCCGCAATGCGAGTTGAACCAACAGAAGACTTCTATCGATTGTTGCTGATAGTACTTGGGCGGAACGGATGGACTCGCCGCACTACGGAAGCGTTGGCAAAGGGGCAAGGAAGAGACGGGAGAACACTCCCGGTATTCAAGCGGGTGTATGACGTCGCGCGATAATAAAGATATGCCGAGACTACTGCCTGGGTAGAGCCGTTGTGGAGCAGGAGCAGAAATAGACGTAGAAGCAGATACCAAGAGGCCGAGACGAGCGAGGCAGTTTGGATGGACGAAGATGAATGTCTGGGGAGTGTGATGACAGACGGACGAGGCCAAGACTTCAGCAAGAGGCAGGCCGAGATAACGTCATTTGGTACGGGAATGTGGCGTGGGGTTTAATTCCCTTTTTGTTTGGTTGAATCTCAGTCCACCACGGCCCAGCGATGGTGGGACCCGGGCGTTTTCGCTGGCTCCTCTTGTAATCAAAGGGCTTGTTTGTCGACCACTGCGGCAATCGGCAGCTCCCTCTGGTCGCTTGGATGAATGCACACACGTGGATGCGAGAGAGATCAATAGGCCGAGGGTTTGGAGGGGCAGGGGGGCAAAATGTATCGGAACGCGTCTGGGGGGGGGGGGGGGTACGAGACTTCACGGTACACACTCACTGGGAACGGTGAGCAGGGGAAGCAGAATGACGATGGAGGGGCAAGCTCACGCCTGATAGGACCACTTGTGTACAGTTGGGTATCGGAATTGAGGACCCTGTCCAACAAATTGGGGGTAGCCTTGGGGTAATGGGCTAAAAATAAAAGACCAGAGAGCCCAACAGCCTTGGTTCTTCAGATCCTAAAGACAGAAGAGCAAGAAATGAAAAGTTGGGCCTCGAAAAAAGGAAAATACTGGCCTGCTTTTAGGGTTGGGTTCCACCGTGACAACGTCAAGATTAAAAAGAAAAAAAGGAAAAAAATTGGGCACTAGACGTTGCGCTCGGGGACGGGCGACAGATGGCGTGGGTTGGTGGACGAGGAGGAAAGTATTTCGAACACTGAATGAAAAACAGGTACGAGACTTGTAGGTGAGAAGAGCGAGAAAAGCCCACAACAAATCAAGTGAGACAAGTGTCCGGTCGTCGGTCGACCAAGATGGAATAGGGACTTGTTGTATTGAGAAGAAGAAAAGAAAAGCATACTTTGGATCCAAGTGGGATGTCGAAAGAAAGAGAGGCTCTCGGGGCAGATCAAGCAAGTTGTTACGTACCAAGTGGCGATGATGACACAAACTATACCCACGGGAAATCGTCCAAAGAGGGGGTCAGGTATTAGAAATATCTAGGGGTAATGGAGGACCGAGAGGGCCCAGGAAAGAGCACAGATAGTGACTGATCGGCAGAAATCCTATGCTGATAGCTCAAAGTTTGGGTGTTAAAACAATGTCGAATATGAATGTTATAGCAATACTGAATCGCGAAGTGGAGGGGGAGGAATTAGACCCAAGCAGAAAAGGATATAGTTGAACGGGAAGTTCCTTTTGTGCGCCTCTCTTTCAATCTAACAACGCAGGAAACATTTAAAAATGGGACGGATTGGGGAAGGAAAAGGAGGAGGCAGGCATGGGGACGTCAGATTGACGACGACGACTGTTAAAGAGTTCGTTTCTGTCGATCGTCGTCGAAATGTGTCGCGACAGGAGGGATGGGATGGGTAGCAAGAAAAGGGCCGGGGTCGCGCCTGCTGGGTGGTTGAAGGGGTTTTGTTGGTTTTTTTGGTCCGGCTGGTGGGACACCGGGGCCCTCTACTGAGTACTTGCTAGCCCCACCCAAAGCTGCGAGCCACCACTTCTTGCTCTCAAGGGAATCGCTGCAAGCCATTTCTCTCTGCTAGTCCGGCAGCAATAGCTTGTATATATTACATGCACGCTGTGCGGCGTCCACGTACAAGCAGGTACCGTGCAAACAACTCATCCACTTGTCGTCGACAGCAACTGTCGCGACACTATGCCCGGCACCAATGATCCATATGTGCATCCGGGAGACAGACTGTAAGAAATAGGGGCGGGGGGCGCAGTCTCCCACGGACGGACTAGGGGTGGTCCCTTGATTTCGTGCGTCCGGCGCCGAACGGCGGGAAAGGTTGAAAGAGAAAATATGGACGACTCACGTTGAAGACTGCTAACCTCGTGGGGTGTTCCGACACGTTTAATTCACACCTTGGATATGCACACGAGTACAAAGGTTCCAGATGGGTTGACTGATTTGGAAGAGGGTGGGCCAGACCGGCAGCTAGGAAGCTTGATGGGGGTGGACTTTGCACGGCTATTGCAAATAACGGACCACGAGTGCCAGTGTGGATGCTGGCTGGTGGCACTGCTAAAAGCTGGGACTCGATCAATGAATACGGGGTTGATGCAGCACCACTTTCAACAACAACGAATAATCTCACGAGTTCCAGAACTCGATAGTACTGGGTAGTCTCCCCTCGATGGACTGGCTGACTGCTTGTCCAGATTGGATGTTCACAGCGCACTCGTAAATCGAAGCCAAGCCAATCTGCAGACACAGATAAGAGAATTTGTTTTAGTGAGGTTATAAAAAAAAGTAATGTGATGCCAGGCTCGACGTTGGGGTTCTGGACAAGCAGTTCGGTCGTCGGGTGATCAATACAAGAGGTAGAAATGCAGCCAAAGGGGAGAGAGAAAAGGAGAAAAGAAAGAACGGTTCTAGGTCGGAAAGGAAAGAATAAATGCCCGTCGAACGCAGGAGAGGCAAGCTGGGCAGGTGACGGAGTGAGATAGCGTGAGGAAAGAAAAACGGGGCGGGAAGGGGTGAGATAGACGACGGAGTCTCAGGGAAGTTGCGACAGGGCCTGTAACTGGGGAACAGTTCTTCGTATCAGCATCAGCAGCAAACAGCAACACCGTAACAGTATCACGTATTATACAAGGCCCATCGCAGTACTGTAGACTGTGGTGGTCGAATGAAATGATGAGACAAAATCTAGGGACAGCTTATCAATGGAGACTCGACGACCTCTATTTTTCTCCTCGCTGCATCCATGGGAGGCAGGCACCCATGCTGATCACCCCGCTGTGTGTATGTACATGTGTTCAGTATCGCCTTGATATCCGTCCGTCTCCTCTAATGGATCGTCCGGCTCCTCGAGCACACTATCCCATATCCGCATTTGATACGAATTCAAGATGCGGAGAAGTGCAGCTGGAAGATCATGTCCTATGTACTTGGCTACATGGAACTTCGAGATGGTATCCAGGAAAGGTTTCGGCGTCTGTAGGCATATCACCAAGAGAGGGGAGAATGTGGTGACAATGCAAAAACATCAGTCGGTCGGTAGGTAGATACTAGTGCCGTATCACCTCCTCCTCTTCTCTTCCAGTCCCAGTCCTCGCAGTCGCTCTCATCCAGTAATAGCCCGCAGTGAGCGCATCCATAGATAGCGAGTGGCCAGTGGCGCTATATTTGAGAGACAAGATGGAAGCGCCAACGCCTCATATGTGCATGCTTCATCTGTCCTACAGTACGATATCCCACCCAGCGAGTAGATATTAATATAGCTGTGAGGAGCGATCGATATTGGCATTTTTAATATTCTTACCTTTTTTCTTCTTCTCTGCGCGTTCTAAGTACTTATTCTATCTATATTTGTCCATAACAATAGCTGTTGACCGCCGTCTCACTCACTATCAGAATTGCCGAGATGGACCTATCGTTGGATTGCTTGTAACTTCTGTATCGATATCGACGTTTCCATATCCCCATCAACCCTGTCTGGTGTCATTGTTCGTACGTAGTATGTTCTTACAGTCCCCACAAGGCCAGGAGGGACCGTGATCCCAACGAGCATTGACCAACTGGACGTGATCCCGGGCGGTGCCGCTCAATCCTTGGTCTGAGCTTCGTGTAGAACCTTCAATTCACTGGGTCTGTCGTCTTACAGCGGGTATTCTATGCAAAAATGGTTCTGTAGAGCAGGGAACTTCGAAACGCGCGAACGCGTAAATTCTGTAGCTTCGAACCCGGATATATCCGCACTACCCACAAACCACTTTATTGCCACGATCGAATTCGACCCGAGGACCGCCCAGTTGGCACGCGTCGACCACAGAACCGAACCCCGAGACCCAGAAGCCAGATCAGTGTGGGCGCCAAGAACTGGGCATGCGGGACAAGCCTCCATCCACCACGTGGCCGAGGCCCCAAAACCACCGGGCTGTATGAGAATTAGTTGATTGGGGGGCACCGACGAATTTCCAGCCTTCGAGAAAGAAGCGACGATGATCTCAATGGAACGTGCGCTCTATGCTGTTTAGAACTTGCACAATAGGCATAAGCATAAGAGAGATATGGGGCTTTATGCGCTATCTTGCCTATGGAAATCTCCGAGAAGGTCGATCGACACCAAGAAAGAAGTGGGTTCAGGCGAACAACTTATCGCTGTGAAATACATCCACATGTAGGCTACATTTGCCCCTCTCTTCAGCGTCATTCCGTGCCTGTTTCTCGCGGAAGATCAGCTACACACTGGAACGGGAGTAAGATGACAGTAGAAAATGCCTATAGTTGCTCTGCATAACAAGGGGTTCCTGATCCAAGTGCATCCCTGGTATAGAAAGCCCTATCACATCATCGTGGGCCTTTGAGATATCGATCAGGCGTGCCAGTCAATCCGTTATCTTTTAGCTCATCGTCTAGGCTACGAGACAAACCCCTCTTTCCACCCATCTTTCATACCTACTGTAGATTGTCTTGCTTTTGCTTTGCTAGGTAGGACTACAAGCTAGACATGTAGGGTACTTTGTGAACACATTCATACATAGGTCCCTGGCATGCAACCGGCGCTGACCGTCCTGCAAGAGATCATGGTGGATGTAACACTCGGAACAAACAGCTGCAAGCTTCAGCGAAATTCGCATTCCTCCTTCACCGCCTAGTTATTACTAGCTTGCGAAAAAGAAAAAAAAAGGGGGGGGGGGAATCCATCTCACATGTGCAAACCCATATGCCATTATTACTGGGGCCTGTAAATGGTATCGCTTTCTCCCTCTGCATCGGCCATTTCGCATTTCGCATCCTCGGCATTATCTAAATGAGGCATAGTGCTGGTGGAGAACGAAGCTATACATGTGCCTAATCCTGCCCTCTAACTGGCCTGCCCGTCTCTTGGGGCGATGGTGAGCAAGCTGAAGATATTGAGGTCTCGGGTTGAGCAAGTAAATAAGTGTGGCGGGGGTTGTACCGTTTTCCTATACCCACGCTGCACTCTTTGTATCTCCCAGCGGGAGGATCATGAAACATACTGTGGTGGCTTGATTGTATCATTCATATTTTCCGATGAATATCCGCAAGCATCAGTGCCGAAGGCCCGGCGGCTCTCATGTCTCATGATATTGGCTCTATTTCTATGTCTTCGTCCTACTAGCATCACCCAGCAATACCTGACTAGATGCATGTGCCTGTAGCCTCTCGAGCCCTGAATGGATAGGCTGACTGGCATCTTCTTTGTCGTCGCAGCGGCTAGTATGTATCTGGGCTAGACACATGGGCCCCTCCACGCCTGCCATGAAGCTGCCGCACCTTGCCCTTCTTCTACCTATGCGTGTTTCCTGCTGTAGTTGTCGTCCGGCAGGTAGAGGTGACGCTCTGCGCCCCTTGCCGTCATGACCACCAACCTGATGACACCACCAGAGCTACCGTCCCACTTGATGGCTTCTCTCAAAGAATCTTTGACAAAGTCCACAGCATCTTCCTCGTCCATGCCTTCCTCCCAGTTGGCGTCGCAGAAACCGTAGATGTAGGTCGAACCGGAACCGCCGATGGCGTAGGCCTGCTTGTGTAGGGAACCGCCGATGGGAATGGAGTACACTTGGCCACCGTGTCGCTCGTCCCAGCCCGCAATGATAAGACCAGCGCTAAAAGGGGAGAGAAACGTTTGTTAGCTGGGTGGCTCAATTATGTCTCGGCCCGAGGGAAAGGAGCTCGCGAGCTCTGCAACGGATGGCCCGGGGAGCTTGGGGTGTCTAACCTCAACATATCCTTATTCGAGTAGCAAACTTCCTGAAATATGGAAGCAGCAGTCTGCGTCATAGGCGGCTTGTTGTACATCATTTCGTAAAGACCAAGGTGGTAATGGACCATGTCGGCTACGGCTTGTGTGTCGGCGGCGGAACCGGATCGGCAGCACCATATGGTGTTATGGACCTGAGTTAGCTTGTCTGTTACTCGGTTGGCGATGTAAGGACCGGTCGTCGTGCGTGAATCAGCTCCGAGGATGACGCCGTCCTTGAATGTCACGGCCATACTATATGCATGTCGGTCAGATCGACGAGCGCTGGGCTAGGGCGGGAAGAGAGGCGGGCGATCTTACATCGAGGTACCGAGGCTTTAAGCATGTCAGCAGACATTCTAGTATTTGAGCGAATACCTGGGCCTATGAACTTACTTGACTTCTCCCTTCTTGAGCCTGTCCATGTCGACATGGATGCCGTCTGGCGGGGTAAAGTTAGCACGACTGGGCAGGAAGCGGTGTTGCAAAAGTATTTCGCACCTGCAGTTAGATTTCCTGTATTTCCGAACTCCATGATTGCGATGTCTGATGTTGGCAATTTGGTGGTGGCTGAGGTTCCGAATGGAAGGGGGATGCGGGAGAGTTCGTCGTCCAAGGTTGTCAATTGAAGTTGCTGGAGCTGGCAAGCTCAAGGCAGCTTCGACGCGTGAGCCTTGCAGTGACGGTTGGTTGGCATCACCGGTCCGTGCGTAATCAGCCTCGAAATGTATAATTCCTCCCCACGTGATAGACGTCAAGTCCGCCAAAGCCATCATGATGCCACTGAATCCTTCCAATGAGCTGTTCCCAGGGATTTGAACATTAAGTAATGACTGGGATAATGAGGAGCTTTTCGATAGAGGAGTAACAATGTATACTCATTTGTCACTGACTGCTGCGTGACGGAACAAATGGCATTCTAATGGGAAGTAGGTCGAGAGCAACGCTATATTCCATACCCACGAAATCCCAGGATGAATTGACACTGCAGACTTGAGGCATGCCAAACTGCACTCTGGGGCTTCAAGTCTGGGGCAAGAGCAAACCGCATTCTCATTCCCTAAATGTGCTAATATATGTACAACCTGTGTATGCTGCGAATTTTTTATGCTAACCATTGGAATAAAGTCATTCAACGCCCCCATGCTCCATTCATGCGTGTGAGAAAAATTTTGAGGGTTTTCTCTCAGTGTTCATGGGACCTCACTAGACCCCAGCGTGTCTCTATGTGTGTGGTGCGATACAGATCCGGATAGACCTCCTCTTCGACAACTTTCAAGCCTTCTACTATTCCTCTTCCACCATTCTCCCACGAGTGTGGCTTTTATCCCTCCCTATTCAGCTCGACATTGATCTCCCCCTCGGTTTTCTGGTCCTTGTCTTCGTCGCCACAGCCGCAGTCGTAAAAATCGCCAATTGTGTTGCAATCAAACTCGGGCTTGTGTATCCGTTCGTTGACAATGTTATGCACAAAGCAGGCCCAGCCTGCAGCAGCATTTCGGCTGCTCGTCTGGGGTGGGTATTTCTGGAGCATCATGCGAAAGTGCTCGGCGCATTGTCCGCAGGGATAGAGTCGGCCGAAGAGGTGCATGAACGTCCTGAGCGCTGTTTGGTCGTCCTCGGTAGGGTTCTCCGGGTATCGTGCCATCATCGTGTGGAGGAACTTCCACGTTGCGCGACCGAGTTCGGCTCTGGGAAGAAGATGCGGAATGTTTGTTAGTGCTGGTTTCTTGAAGTATGACAGGTCGGTCAACTTACTTGGCTGTCGCATTCTCCAGTCTGGGTGCAATTGAATCTCCATGAAGAATATTGTCGGAAAGACCGAATTCGCCAAAGCTAGAGGAGCTTCCGCTCTTGTCTAATCCTGACGAAGTACCCACGACATCCCGATTCAAAGGGTTCGCCGGGTGATTTGAGCTCAAAATGTAGCTCAGGCTGAAGAGGACCATGAAGGCCAAAAGAACCATCAAGGCTAAATGCCTGGCTCGCACCATGGTTAAAAGTGGCGTGCGTATACGGTTTGTTGAATAAGAAACTTAAAAGGGCGGAGGTGGGTGATTGTAGAGTGGTACGTAATGACACAATCGGATTTGCGACTGTCTGCAGTGCAAAAGGTGGGAAATCCTACCACCTAAGCTCGTATTGAATGCGGGCGGAATGGAGAGCGATGCACACCTACGGAAGAAACACAAGGAAAAGGAGTCGACGACTTCGAAAAGAGTGAGAGAAGAGTATAAATGGATTCAAGTAGTGGTTAGAATCATAACGTTGGCCGTCTTTGGAGGCTGCGTTAGGGGAGTTGAAGGTGGGAGATTGCCCGGTGGTGTTCTGGTCTGATGATTGTTGGGCTCCCTGCCAAGACATTGCTCATGCCCCCTGTCAGCCATGAAAGCTTCACTTCCTATTTGGGAAATATCACGCTTGCCAATTTCGACAGATCTTGGGTGGTCTTGCCCTGGGTTTTTCTTGTTTAGTTTCCGTCTCTGTCAAACAAAATAGTCAATTATTTTGGGCCGTCAAATCAACAAAATATTTACAGGTGATCGCTTCTCGGCAGGTTCCGAAGGCGAGTTGACACAGCATCACACAGCACAGGTCGGTATTCATGTTATTAATGGCTTCAGTCAAAATATCAGCTCCTCCTGAGCTTAGGACCGGTTCCAAAATCTATTCGTCAACTGGGCTTGTGCCACTGAAAATGCCACCGTTTTCGGACTCCTTCATCCATCTTATCTCACACCATTTAATTCCTATTGCACCGTTCCGGGATGGAGTCCATTGTTCTTCCGGTTCTACGACCCCACTTTTTGCTCCGAATTGGTGGCGCCGCATTCACCTGGTGCCAAGACTGTCGTCTTCAACAACTCCGTCTCCGAGTAGTATTCGCCTTTGGGATCTCTACCGAGCGCTAAACTTCCTCTAACATATCTACAACAAAAAATACACGGCCCTAGTCGATTATTATTAATATCGCTAGCCGGTTTGCCTTCTGGCCACCGGGCTCTGCCGCAAACTCCCATATCCGTTTCGGACTGACAGCAAAAGTTGGCTTCAAGGCTTAGCTGACAAATATGTAGAATAACTCTACCTTGTTGCCTGGCTTAATATCATTTTAATGGGCTCATATTCCCACGTTTCTCTCTTTCCGTGACGATTGCTCGAGACTCAAAAGTCAATAGCGAACCTTTCCTAACCACATTCCAGAATATCAGGTATGTGAGGTCTATAAGCCGCCCAATCAAGATGTACTTCAGAAAATACTCGATTCGTATATGTGCTAGGCTACTGGCGTGCTGAGACTTTATCAGGCATACCCAGTATATTAAAGAAGTAATATGGACAATGGGCCCGATCTCTCGTCACATTCTATAGACTGGGTCTCAGGCATCAAGTCTGCAGCCATCCTACAAACACGTGAAAAGCGGGTTTCTCTCAAGGTAAGAAACACCCACAAGATATTTTCTTCTAGTCTCGAGATCGCGATAGGACAAGAAGAGTATACTAGGATCCACTCATTATACACTCGCCTCGAAAATGGTGCTTCAACAGTAACTCCTTGGCGCTCTAATTGGAAGAATTACCAGGGGTAATTCGCGAGTATATAGTAATGTGGGCCAACTGAATAAATCGGAAGAAAATTTTCAAATTGTCTACCAAGTATAAGTCCGAACTATTGAAGGAGTGATTTGGAGGTTCCGCCCGTTGCGACTCTGTCTAACGCGTTCCGATATACGGACAAACTATCCGTATGTAGCTGAAGGCTGTCCCAGCACAAGGGAGGTGTTGGAGTGGAAATGGATGCTCCCTGAAAACAATGTTTATTGATGATGTATGTAGCTGTCTGCTTCTTCCTTTTCCAGGGGGTAGAAATGATGCCCTTTTAAGACCTATTTGTATTGCATAATTTCCAAGCCATAGAGGGTAGTATCCGATAGCGTTAAGCGGTAGGTACCGCCCTATGCATGCTCTGTAGGAATAATAAAACTTCTTCGTGCCTCACGGTCATTCTTGCCAACTTTGTATACGGCGTTCCCGGAGCCGAGAGCGGGGTTCTGCTAACAGTACTAGCGGTTAGCTTTGGCCTCGCGCAGAAGCAAATTTTTTTTTTTTTTTTTTTTTTTTTTTTTGCTGACCATCCTCCCCATGTTGGATCTTGCATCGCAGCCAATCCCAATAGCCAATTCAAGCTGCCGAGATCCATTAACCCCAAATATTCACAAAAACCCCTTGTAAAACCATGCCGACCAATGCGAGACGAACACCATAGAACCCCTGGTCCTGGCTTTGGACATCGGAGGATAGGCACTCAATACACTAGCACATCTGTACAGTGCAATACTGTTTAAACCTTGGATCATGGTTGTCGCCATCATGGATCTACCCACGAGCTATCGAGTAACAGATTGCCACTGGCACCCCCTCACGAGCTAGCCACCGCGCCTCTTGCAAGTCAAATGCCGCCCGACTTAAACCTCGATCCGTCCCCTCCTCCTTTCCTTCCTTCAAAGATTCCTTGCTGTCTCGTTGTCTTTCACACAAGTGCAATGTTTCTTTCCTCCCCCTCAAAACCCCCTCAACCAACAGCAACAACCTTATCTAGTCTTATCTAGCATCCCACGCGCGGGGCCGAGATAATCAGCTTGGCGCTAGAATCGAGCAGCAAAGAAACGTTTCTGTCGAGTGACGCCATTGGCGAATCTGCTATCGGAGATCCAACCCCACACCCACCACCACACACCCTCCCGTTTCGGTGTAGTTTTCGATCTGCGGTATCTCTGCTTGAATATCGCTGTCGGGAACCGGGTCCCTTGCAGATATATTTCCTCTTTTGACCCATCTTTCGCATGCTTCAACCTCTTTTTTTCTCTCATTTTCTGGTTGTTGACATTTAGACGCGTTGTACACACAGTAAGAACTTCAACGGCTGCTCGAAGTGTCGTCGGACTATATTAGCCCGTCATGTCTCTCAACCGCGTTTCTTCGTTGGAAACGCTCACCATCACCCACCCCCGCCGAGACTCCCATGCGTCCATACTCCATGCGACGAAATTGACATTCAACCCGGCTCTTGAGCCCACCATGGATGCACGAACCATCTCTGCGAACACAATTCCACAATGGAAACGAATCGCCCAGGTCGTCGGGACCGTCATATACTGCTTCCTTGCAGCCGGCGTAGTATTCGGTTTCGCAGCTCTGAAGCCCGTCCTCAAGGCAGAAGGCGCATATCATGAAAGGTGCTCGAAAGCGGTCGCAACTCGTTTGTCGCCAACATCAGACAATGGAGGTGGCTCGCCGTTGGATCAGATTGATATGTGCGTCGAAATGCGGTTGAACATCATGTTCACCTCCGCCGCCGTTGGGACCAACGTCGCTGCCCTTCCGGTCGGCGCCATTCTCGACCGTTACGGTCCCAGGAATACTGCGCTGTTCGGCTCAGTGTCATTGGCGATCGGCTCGCTCTTCTTGGCATTTGCCCAGACCATTTTCTGGGCTGACGCGTACCTAGTTGGATATTTGTTTCTGGCCCTCGGTGGACCGTCGGTCTTTATCAGCAGCTTCCACCTCAGTAATGCTTTCCCTTCTCGATCTGGACTCGTTCTTTCTCTCTTGACAGGCGCGTTCGATGCTTCAAGCGCCATGTTCCTTGGGTACCGGGTCTTGTACGAGCGTTCTGATGGCACTATGGGGCCCCAGAACTTCTTCCTGGGGTATCTCATTGTGCCTGTTTACATTGCCTTGTTTCAGCTGGCCATCATGCCCAAGGAAAGCTACCAGACTGTGGGCCAGATGGTGGTTGCAAAAGTCGGAGAGGACGGAGACGCTACCCCAACGGAGGAGGGTCCGAACGAACACACAGCTCTCCTTCGCGGCGATACCCTGGTCGGTGGCAATGGTGGCATTGAGGGTTCTGTCGAAGAGGCCATGGATGCCAAAATCGACGCGCAGAAGCACAGGGTCGAGAGGAGCGACGTTGCGGGTATGCTGCACGGCTTGTCTGCATTGCAGCAGATGAAGAGCCTTTGGTTTGCCTTGATCTGCCTCTTCACTGGTAAGTAAACAGCATCAGAATCTACATAGACGAATAACACACTAACACACGTACAGTCGTTCAAATGCTCCGTCTCAACTACTTCATGGCCACGGTACGGACACAATACACCTTCCTCCTCCACTCCGAAGAGGGTGCCGAGCAGCTCAACCACTTCTTCGACATCGTGCTACCTCTCGGTGGGGCCGTTGCTATCCCTTTTATCGGCCACTTCATCGACAGCTTCAGCACTCTCGCCGTTCTTTCCATTCTGGTTATCAGCACAACTGCCATCGGAATTCTAGGCTTGATCCCCCACAGCATGGGCGCTGGCATGGCCAACATCTTGATTTTTGTTGTGTACCGCCCGTTCTATTACACGGCCGTCAGCGATTATTGCGGAAAAGTGTTTGGATTTGCCACGTTCGGCACCGTGTACGGGACCCTGATCTGTATTGCTGGCCTTGGCAACATTTTGCAAAATGTTCTAGACTACATCTTCCACAAGGTGTGCCACGGGAACCCTTTTGCTATCAACCTAGGTCTGGTTCTTGTCGGAATTGTTGTTGGTATTGCGCTCGTCGCATACGTGCGGTGGGGCGTCAAGCGGCGGCAGAATGAAATTGGGGAGGCCAAATTCTGCGAAGACGATAGGACTGTCTAGGAGCCAGGAAAGCTGCCCGTCGGACCATTACCATGTTTGGATGAACGACGTCCATCCGAGTTATGAAAGGGTGGAAAGTGCTTGCACGGCGTTGGAATCAAAACACTCGAGCTGTATTCGAGAGACAGGAAGGTAGGCATGCGGTCATTGGGTTAGCATTGGCGTTTTCTGCATTTTGGCGGGCGGGTCGCTGGATATTGCTCGAGATAATCACTAGTATGGATGGAAACGGACATTGGGGTCTTGACTCCATCTGGGCCAAGCTTAACCCCGCAAATACTTGAATAAAGTTAGTATCAATTAAACGGATTGAATGATGGTCAATGTGAAGCTAATAAACTCATCTTGAGCTTAAATCGAATGCCGTTGTCGTCTGCATCCCGATGCGGCTCTGCGATTCCTTGTTCTCTTGTCTCACACGAAGCATAGTACGTTAGGACACCTGTCCGACCCTTGACCATGACTCCCATTTTGCTTGGCTCTTACGAATATTAATTGCGATATGATGTTACACAGCTGCGGCATTGTGTATCTCGAGCCACCCGCCGCCCTCTTGTGTTTCCGAGGGCCACCCTGGTCGTAGCACCACGCATGTATCGATAGTTGCTAAGCGGGATGAAAAACACGTTATCTTTTGCGGTGCTTTCTTTTGTAGTTATTTCTCCACGATTCTAGAAGTCTAAGACGTACTGATGACTAGTTAGTACTGCCCGTGCTAGGCCAGTCTCCTCTACGCATCACGACACAGCACACATATCACGATACCAAATGCCTTCAGGGCCATGGTGTTTTTTTTTTTTTTTTTTTTTTTTTAATATATACATAGCAAACACCCTAGTAGTGCCCCAAAATTGATCTGGCTCGTGACTAATAGTATACATACTGTGGGCACATACTCGGGGTTTTTTTTTTAAAAAAAAGAAAGGAAAAAGAACAACAAAAGCAAAACAAAACCCCTGGCAGCCTTTGCTATACTAGGCAAACCCCACCCAACCTCCTAATTCTATTCCTTCCTTCATAATCCCAGGCAAACAGAAGCATCTTCCAGACATGAAAGCGCCACGCTGACACATCCGCCCCAATGGATGTATCAGCCCGATGGCTCCATGGAAGTGACATTCCTTTTTTCTCATTTTTGTATTTTGACTTTTTTTTTCTTTTTTTTTTCTCCTTCTTCTTCTCCTTCATCTTCTTCAACTTTCTGTTTGTTTCCCCGTTCTTTCCACCATAACACCCCGCTCGTTATCTCGCCATCACGAGCGCACTTGTTGTGCCGTTCATGAAACCTCCACCTCCGGAAAGAGAAAGTGAAGAAGAAAACAAACAAACAAAAAAAAAAAAACTAGAGGTTGAAAAAAATTGATGAGGACCATTTCTTTTCTTTAATTTAAAGGTCCTTGGGCGAAAAGCCGGGCATCGTCTCTCCCGGGCGCAGGAGAATGGTGCTTCCGTCTCCGAAGCCGTCTCCGGCGGCATCGCCGGGCTCCTCGACCTCGGGAACGATGTCGGAATCAACGGGCGTGGTGTCGTCGACGCAGGCGGGCTCGACGGCGATGATGGCGCCGGGGGATCGAGGAACGAGGGACGCGGTGCTGGGGGCAGCGCCGGGGGGAGAACCACGAGGAGGAGAAGGACGGAGGGGAGGGGTCTCTGCCTGGGCATCGCCGTGTTCGAAGAGACGGGGCCACCTCCTCCTGGTCTCCTCTTCGGTGAGAGGGGGCATGCTGCCGAACCAGCTCTCGGGAGTGTCGCTTTCCCACCGACGCTGGGGTTCGAACTGCTGCTGCTGCTGCGTCTGCTGCTGCCTTTGGCGTCGTTCCCGTTCCTCTCGTTCCTGTTGCTTCAAGAACTCTTGGTATTGTTGCTGCCAGGACGGTCGATGCTGCTGCTGCTGCTGCTGCTGGCCTGCGTTCTGACCCTGAGAATGATGGGTAGAAGAGGCTCTCTGCGACTGAGAAGCTGCCTGAGAAGCTGCCTGAGAAGCAGCCCTAGACATCCTAGCAGAAATCTCGGCTTCCCTCTGAGCTCTCGCTCGCTGCCTCTCGACGATCTCTCGCGAGACGCGATCCGCCTCACTCTCGGGCTGCGGGTTGTAAGGCTCGTAGTGCCAGGGATCGTGGTATGGGCTGGGAAGGTTGTTGTTGCCGGTGTCCTGCTCCCAGGGCCGTGTGTTGCTGGTGTTGCCGGTGTACTGGTTGCGGTATTGACCAGTGGGAGGAGCGTTCCAAGCCTGGTTGGCTTCATCGTGACGAGACTGATGAGCACCAGAGGATGATTGGCCGTGGGTAATGTCAGGGGAATACCAGCCGTCGTTGGCGTTGCCCCAACCATCGTCGCCATCTCCAGCAGCAGCGGGGGCTTGCTGGGCACCATCGTCTTGGTAGATGTTGAAGGGCGCGTCGTCGTTGGCGGGATATGCGCCCAATGGAGGGTCTGCCACCACTTCTGGAGGGGGCGGGGCCTGTGTAGGGACGCCCCAGGCTGCGCCAATGTCTTCCGGGAAGTTGTTACTGGCGTATGAGGGCTCAAAACCAAAGCTGTCTTGATTCTGGGCACTGTGGTGATACTGGGGCTGTTCTGCAGCGCGACGATGAGCTTGAGGTTGCTCAATACCTTGGCGAGCCTGCCAAGTAGCCTGAGGCTCAATATGACCGAGACGTTCAGAGCGACGCCTATCGCATTCTTCACGAATCTCCATGCGGTGGAACTCTGCCCTCATCCTGGGCGTGTCGTCCTCGACAAAAGTAGACGCGAAGCCGCGGGGGTTCGAAGAGACCTTCTTGAAAGGGGGCGGGTGGGAGTAGTGTTCGTCAGACATCCTTGCGGGGGGAGCTTGCTCGCGATCGGAGCCGTTTTCCTTGCCGTAAGAATCCAAGTTTCGGCTTTGGTTGGGGAGATAGTAGAAACCTCTAGAGTTTGCTCCACCGATTGTTGTGTCTGCGGGATTGGGATACTGGTGCGCTTCTTGACGATGATGGGGAGTAGCTTGGTGCTGCAAAGGCTGCTGGGCCTGGTGAGAACCTTGCGTTTGAGGTTGATAGGGAGGTATAAGAGGGGAAGGCGAACTCTGCTCTTCTTCTTTCTCTTCTCCAGAATCAGAGTCAAGATTTTCTGGATAGCGGAACCGGAACCCGAAGCTCGCTGAACGAGGACGCGCTCTGCCGAAACGCTCCACTGGCTCGCCGAAGCGGACTCGTTTGTGGGAGGAATCGGTGGTGGATCCACTGCTCGAGGTACGGAGGATGGAGTTTAGCTTGGCAGGCTTCTTGATCTGTACTGGTGGAGGCCTGGAGGTGGCAGTGTTGGAAGAAGAAGAGGGTTTCTTGGCTTGGGAAGAGCGCTGGAAGGTGTATGAATAGGTGGTATCAACCTTTTGAGGTCCAGAAAGCCTTGCGGCGATGGGGGTGGTTGTGGAACGATCAGTTACAGTTTCTACAGTGGGGGGATGGTAGTTTGATGGGCTAGAGGGAAGATCGTTGGGTTCATGCTGCTGCCTCTGCTGCTGGGTTCCTTCTCCAGCTTGATGAGAAGTTCCTTGCCTCAGTGAAGGACGAGGCGCGCCAGAAGCGGGACGGCGGCTAGTGCTCAGTGACTGTGCTTCGCGATCAACACCAAGGGCCCAATCACGATGCCCCCCAGGGCAGGTAGGCTGCTGTGAATTCTCGTGGGCCACTTGAGGGGGACCAGCGCTTGGGGCACTAGCGGGACGGTGCCTCTCAGTGTCGTTCTGCTGCTCCTGAGATTCCATAGCACGAGATTCCTCCTCAACCCTCCCTTCAGGACGGGCCTCCTCCTCCTCAGAACGGTCACGAAACCCTTCAAGACCGGCAATCATCTCCTCTTCTTCCCTGGCAAAGTTACGAATCGTAGTAGGTATCTCGTTCACCCTGTTCCTAGCAGTAGGTCTCTGCTGACTCTGCTGACTCTGCTGTCGAGTTCTTTCAGACTGCTCACGTTCCTGGCTCTCCCGAAGCTGCTGGCTCTGCAGGTTCTCCAGGTTACGCTGCTCACGCTCTTGGCACTGCTGTCGCACCTTTAACTCCTTTATGGAATCGTACTCGGAAGAAAGCTCGTCGTCCGCAAGATCACCGGGTGCGGCAGCGGCAGCAACTGGATCTGGAGCTGGGAGGACCTGCTCAGGCTTCTCCTTGTGCTTTCTCTGCTGCTGCTCTTCGGCCTTGCCCTTCTCCTTGTCTCCTTGTTTCTTTGGCTTCAAGGGCTGCTTCCTAGTGCGCGCTTTGACTTGGGATTGCCTGACACTCGGTGTCCTGATGGCGGGAACAACGTTGTTATTCCAGGAGGCGCTGGAGTCGGAGTGAATGTCACTGCTCTTGGTCGTGTTGTCTTCAGAGACTTGAGTCTTGCGGAGAGAGGATGTGGACTTCTTCTTGCTGCTCTTGCGAATGTCCTTTCTTTCCCTGTTCACGCGCTCACGCTCAAGGCTTTCCCTGTTCTCGCGTTCGCGCTCAAGGCTTTCCCTTTCTCGAGCTTGAAGTAGGGCTTGGGAATTTACCCAAGTTCTCGTGCTAGAGCTCACTGCCCTGCGACCAGAAATGCCGTGATCGGGACGGGCAGTGTCTTCGTGGGGGGCAGATGCGAAGGACTGGCTATTGTACGAATCACGAACAGATTGCGGAACCCTTACTGCGTAGCCCGGGGGGGGGATACTAGGAGCACCGTGGCCACCAAAGGCACTGTCTCTTCCCACAACTCTTGTGTACGGAGAAGGCTGCGGTCCGTGACGGAGAGAACCTCGCTCAGGTCCTTGCTCTTGTCGCTGATGTCTCTGGCTGGCAGCACGAGACACACGAGCCAGCCCTCCGGCAGAAGATGGATGAACGGGGATTGGCCTCCACTCGTGCGGAGATCCTTGGGTTAAACCTGTGGTTGACGGACCACGGGCTTCTCGACGAGCATAGATCTCAGTGGGACGATTCGTCGCAAGACTGCCTGTGGAGGTCAGAGAACGGAAAGGGTGCTCCAATGGGCGGTAGCGTCCCTGAGGTGGTGCTCTGAGGCTGGCGTGATAGACTTGGGCCTGAGCTCTAGGGGCTGCAGCAGTATGAGTCTGAGTCTGCTTTTTGATTTGGGGCGAAGAGAGGTAAAGAATGTTAGCATCATTTGTTTACAGGCTTTCCCGTCTTTGGGGAATCAATAATGCGGGATGGAAATGTCTCACGTGAGTACGTGGGTATGTGAAAGGGATGGAGACTGGAAACTAACCTGGTCCTCAAATGCACGAGAAGATCCGGTAGTAGTACCACGGTTATGGGAGCCAGAAACTTCTTGAGAAACGTAACGACGACCAAGACTTTGGTAACCACGGTAGCCACCTCGATCACCACGATAGCCACGATAGCCACGATAACCACGATAACCACGATAACCACTGCTACCGCCATCACAGCGGGGAGCAGGAGGCCTCGCTTCTCTCGTCTCACGTTCATTACGCTTGATCATTTCCTTCAAGCGCTGGACCTCTTCCTCTTTCTCTCTCTTCTCTCGAGCACTCTCCTCGCACCTCCTGCAAAGAGAGTCCAGGAAAATCTTCCCCGGCCTCACGGGCATCATTATATGGTACGACCTGGAGCGCACCTTGCGGCAGGAACCACAAGCGTGCACGCCGTTACGGAGACAGCAGTCTCGCACAACTCGGGGAAGCTCCGACACGTTGAGGGTGTTGATGAAGTACATGCGGGCCTCTGGGGCTTCCCTTGCGGCGGGGGTGGACTGGGCTGCGGAGTGGGACATGGACCTTGCAGAGGCTGAGATCCGCCCTGCTTGGTGGCGAGACGGAGTGTTACTGGGAGGGAAGGGGACGTTGGAGATGGTTCTTCCTGGCTCCTCCCCACTGCCCAAGGGTCCGTGAGCTTGTTCTCTTTGACGAGGTCCTTGAGGAGGCGCTCGATGAACTCCCCAGTGAGGCGCACTGGCATTTCTGCCCGTGGCAGACATGTTCGCCGGGAATACGGCAGGCTATGGGAAGGTCAGTCTCGCCTCACTCTCTATTCTCCTTTTTCCCAGATCTCAACGTCGAACACTTACTTGCTGTGCAGGCATCGGCATCAAATGCTGGGGCATCGCTGTCGGACGACCTTGGGGATAACCCTGAGGGTAGTTATTGTGCGCAGGAGGCACGACTGGCTGGGCCTGAACCTGGGGGTGGTAGTACACAGGCACCCCATCGGCAGCTTGATAGTATCCACTTTGGGGGATGACGGAAGCACCACCGAGATGGGGATGCTGTGGTAGCTGCTGCGGAAGCTGCGGCGCCTGAGGCTGTTGGCCACCGTACTGCTGGTGATAGCCATACTGGCCACCACTACTCTGACGATGGCTGGGATACATTCCTTTGTCATTGGTCACTTTCCTGGCAGATTCCTCACCGGCGGTTGGCTGAACAAAAGACGGGATCGACGTCGAAGTATGCGGCAAGTGAGATGCTGCCGCTGGCGGAATGCGTGTCAGAGCTGGGGATGTTCCGACGGCAATAACAACAGGTGGACGCTGGTGACGCTCGCTGATCATGTTTGAAATAACGGCAATGCTCTCTGAAGCCGACTGCTGTACTGAAGAGTCGGAGCCGGAGTGAGAGTCACTACTGTCGGGAAGCTTGGTGGTGTTACGGTTGCTTCGCTGCTGGAAATTCGGCACTCGCCTCAGTTGTGGCTGCTGCTCTCGGGGGTGATGTTCATTCACGTTTCTGCCACAAGAGGGCGATCTTTCTTCTCCGTCGGTGAAGTCACCTCGGTCGGCTAAAAGGAGGAGGGGAGGAAATTAGCGGGCCTGCCTGCCTGTCTGTCTGTCTATTTATCTGGAGGCTCGCTCTCTTATCTAGACTGAAAAAAAGCCTTGCCTTGGGTCACAAGAGGGGCTCGGAACGAGGGTGAACTTCTCTCATCGCATCTCTCTCTCTCTCTCTCTGGGGGACAAGGTTCACGCCGGCCCCTTGGTGTTGCGATGGTGATTTTGCTTGCCTGAACAAAGCAGACGGATGGGACAGGAGTGAATAGGACGTGGTGGGCAAGGGCGGTCGGGCAAGATGTCAAAGAAGCAAGAAAAGCTTACCTTTAGTCGAAAAGGTCCCGGAAAGGCGAGAACGAGACCCGAATCTGTCCATCTCCGAGGAGTCTGGGCGCTGTTGCGCCACTCGCAGGAGACGACGGCGAGCAACAACACTCTTGCCCTTCGAGATGCGCCGTCTGGCGTGGATGTAAAACTGATTCTCGGGATGAAGCAGACAGGGGATCGGGGGACAACGAAGTGAAAAGGCCGAGTTGGGTTGAGTTGGGTTGCTGATGCTTTTTGGGGTCAAACACCACGCAAGGGCTAGGAAGACGATGATGAGGGTGAAGAAAAAGAAGAAGAAGAAGAAGGTGAGAGCGGAGGAAGAATAGACGGTGTGCGGTGTGTGGTGAGGGAGGTAACTGGAAAGGAAGGAAAGGAAAGGAAAGGAAAGGAAAGGTCCTCAGCGCTATGTGGTCAACGCTTTTCTCGGCGACAATATCACATGGGGGGGGGGGGAGGGGGGGGGGAATATGACATCGCCGGCGACGAGGCGACGTGGCTGACGATGTGCGGCACCCGTTGCGGTTGCGGGCGACTGGCAAGCTGCGCCGGCGGGTATGAACTTGAAGAACATCGCGATAAGGGGCCAACTCCCGGGGACGGTTTCGCGGCCATGCTAGACAGGCGTCAAGGTACCTACCTACCTTCTTGTGAATAGCAGAAAAAGGAGGTTCGTTTGCTGCCTCCCGCTCACATTACTTAACTCTCATTCTAGCCGAGAAAGAATATACTCGAAGCTCAAGCAAGCCACCAAAGAAGCTATGTAAGCGGCGAGAGGCATCTATTTGCCTGTCTGTATTCAACTACCTACTTTGTTGGCTACTGGTTTCCCTGGCGTCAGGACACGGGACTCGTTTATCCTTTCATGAAAAAACACGCATATGGGAGAGCCAGCATTTACATCATCAACACACGCCATCAAAGAATCCCCCTTTGGTGGATCTATTTAAGGTGTGGGTTACTAGGAATTCTCGGTTCCACTTGAATGACTACGCATGTGGGTGGTGGTGTCCTCGTCCGTACTAATCGTCCGTATATTCAAGCCTAGATGGTCCGAGCGTTGTATGTCCTCTGACCCCCCCCCAATGGACCCAGTATTCTATGAGGGGTCGGTGCATACCATCATTCACCCTAGGGCAGTCTCGGGGGGGGGGGGGGGTCACCAATATCGCCGTTACTACGATACACCAAGAGAGCCTCGCTCGCCGTTCTGCCGTCGGGCCCCTTCGCTGCCAATAGGATCTCTCGTAGGCATTCGGGGCTGGGGTAGTTGGAAGGGCTTTTTGTTTTCTAGTGGTGCTGTAAGATCTCGTTCTGCAAGGAGACTATTCCCCCGTGGTAGAAATTCAGACCTCTCGTCTCCGCCGCAGTCCTCACCACCGTTGTTGCTCCTCCAGGCGATGGGAGTTGCCGCGGCATCGGAATCAACGGGTTCGAGCACTGCGCTCTGGGAATGGGAGATAGAATCGTCCATCCAGACCCCGGCGCCGTCAGCGAACCAGTGTTTGAGCATAACCTTGGTCCACGGAGCCTTGGCCCACGGTTTTTGTGGCAGTGAGTAGCGGCTGAGCAGCGCAATTAGGCCATCTCGGACATGGTCTTGATCTTTTTCTGCTCGGTTCCAATCTTCATCGTTCTCTCCTTCTGGTAGTAGTGCAACAACGTCCCCGTACCATAGAATGCGGCAGATAGCCTGGTGAGTTCCAGCTTGCATTTCATTGTCAGCTTCCACCATCCCATATAGCCGTGTGTTAACCTTCATATGGCTTCGGTGCTCCCTCAATGTGGAATCGGGGATTGAGGAGATCCAGGCGAAGTGTCCTGCGATCTTGAGCCATATCCTGGATATCGAGCCACTGGGTTCGTTGTCTCAGAGGTAACATCGAAAAGGCCTCTTCGACTATCTGAAGGGGCTCTATGTATCCCTCACGAAGGCACATTTTTCGCAAGACCAACAGACGTTTGATCACCTCAGACTTTTGACTCTGCATCTTGCGTTTTCGTTGCACTTGGTCGGAGTCGCACGGGGGTCCAATCTCGGATGTCTCTCCAAGAGCTTTTGCTAGTCTCCCCAAAAGCCTCCAGGAACCAAGGGCAACTACATAATCTGATAATGGGGATGGGTAGGAAGCTTGGATTGAGGAGGTGAAGAACAAGTACTCAAACTCTGGCTCGTGAGTGTCGTCGTTCGAGTCTGAGGAAACAGTCGCATCCTCGGGTACCATGGGATCTCGTCGTTGTCCCGCTTCCCTTCTATGAGATGGCGTAGGTTGTGAATTACAAGTTCCGTGGACCTCAAATCCTGGTTTAGGCAAGTCACGCCTGTTCCCACCGGGTTGACTTTTGCTGGAGGCAGCGGATCCGGATGATATGTAGTCTAGTAAAGTAGCTTTGATATCTACGACATCGGATCGTAGGGAGCTCATGTTGGATCTAACTTCGCTAAGAATTTGATTGGTAGATCTGGAATGGCACAAGACCGAATCACTGGAACCAGAGAGTCTATCTAGCCTCTCTGCAATGTTGGCTGCCTCCCTCTTAATCCACTCCTCGAGCCCAGTAACATAACCCTGGATAAGAAGTTCCGTTGCCGCGATAGTGAGACGCGATGTCGTGTTCAATTCTGCTTCTTTGGCCTTCCCCGTGAGCTGCTTGACCTCGTCCAGAACCCGAGCGGAGGACGATAGGTCGTCTCCAAAGCCCTTCGTGTCAGCGGATGCATCCGAGGATGCGAGGCGTCGAAGCTTGTCGATCAGCTGGATAGCCAATGATACGGCTCCAAAAACGCTCGCTGCAGCACCTAAAGCCTCCATGACATTTGTGTTGCTGGCTGAAAGACTTGGATAACCCATGGTGCTGGGCGAAGAGCCTCTGACAGGAAAGCTGGAAAAACTAGCACCGTGTAGGAGGAAGGCGTCAATCATGGGTAAATAACATAACAATCATTGATATCTTGCATGCAAAACGCTAGATGATGGTGCAACCACCAGGTGGCCATATCCACTGACGGGGTTGGTGTTGTCTTTTGGAATTGAATACTTTGCAAAAGCAAGGCAAGCCTTATTTCAGTTCATAGCCTTATCGTTGCCTGAGGATGCATAGCCCCCATGAGTTGTAATCCCCAAGGCTGTGTGTAACATGTGGTTATGTACTACCAACAAGGGTGGGGGGCTAGATCCAATTTCAAGATATGGGCGCCGTATTCGATCGAGAAATAGGGGTTCGTAGCGACTATTATTCGCGGTGGTGATTGTTGAAGACGGGAAGTTGAAATTTGACGAGCTCCGGGATGCAAGCCGCCTTTTGATAGGCAGTGGAAACAGCGGCACTAACAGCTTCCGAATGTGTCCAAGCTATTTACACGTGCCGAGACTTGCGAGGCATGAGACCACATCTTCATTTTCAATATACGTATCAAACAACTCAGCGATGTATTGGTATCTTCTTTTGACAAGCCCGGTGATGTTTACAGACATAAGAAAAAAAAACTTGGATTCCATTTCCCAAAATGCCATACTCTACAGAAAAAACATGGTCTAAACCCGTTTTATTGTGCCGAGACCCTAAATAACCGCCGTCCTTTGTCTACTCGACTCTAAGAGAGCGGGGTCCCCTCTTGCTGGTCTGCTTCTTCTTCTTGTGGCCCTTCTCGAAGGCAACGGCAGATGCATGGTCTCTGCCGACATTATCCAGGTCCTTGACCTTGTAGATACGGATGATCCAGTTCTCGCTGGTAAAGGCTTCCTCAACGGTGTTGAGGGTGGGTCCCTGCTCGGGGAGCTTAACACCACGGACGCGGTCTTGCGCCTGTCCAGGAGGGAACAGGGAGTTGTAGTTGTAGTACGACATTTTGTACCTACAGG
This sequence comes from Zalerion maritima, assembly GCA_022664585.2. Classification (NCBI taxonomy): domain Eukaryota; kingdom Fungi; phylum Ascomycota; class Sordariomycetes; order Lulworthiales; family Lulworthiaceae; genus Zalerion; species Zalerion maritima. Next base: position 183,880 of record JAKWBI020000019.1, on the reverse strand, counting down.
AAACATTCGTTAGTGAATTGCACCTGCCGGGAAATGTCTGGGTCTATACTTACATCAAGCTGTTCTTCATCGTGTCAGTGGCGCCCGCATCGACTCGGTACTCGCCACGAGGAGTGAAAAAGTCGCGCTCCTTGACCTCATCGGGCCAAATACCCTCGGCAATACGAACCATCCAGAGGAACTTGTTGATGTCGTCGCCCGAGTAACCGAGGAGGCCGCCGAACACAATAAGGACATAGTCAACCTCGTGCTGGCGCATAATGGGATAGCTGACCTCTTCCCTAGAGCTCATAGCCTTGCCAACGGTGGCAATGTGGGTGTTGTTCCAAGTGTTGTTGTCAACCAGGGTAGGGCGATCAGCCATACCGCCAATCTGGTAGCCGTAGTCCCACCATGCCATGATCTTGGCATCCTCACGCGTGTTCTGTCGAAGCCACTGGTAGGCCTCGCGGTAGTCATCGATGATGTGCTGGCTTCCGTCCGGCATGCGGCTGGCGAGGACGACGGAGGGCGAGGAGTAGGCATTGGAGGTGACCCATGTGCAGTGGAGAACAAATAGGAGGAGGTAAACTGTCATGCCTCCGACAACGATACCCTTGGAAATAAGACCAAAGATGCCAACAGGCTTCTCTTCCTTTTCTTCGAATGGCTTCTTCTTCTTGGAGCTCTCCGGGGCTTCCTCCATCGGATAGTCATCCGGGTCGGGCGAATCCATATCCAGGTAGGTGTCCAGCATCTTGGAGACTGCAATGGCAGCAGAAACACAGATGATAGGAGTAAGGGTAAGCATGAGACGGACCATCACACCTGCGAAGTAGCTGGCAGTCAAAGCATAGACAACGACAAAAACGTGCTCGTCCTTCAGCTGCTTGTAGCAGAAGTACACCCCAGCCGGGAAGAGCCAGATGAGCATGTTCAGGTCGAAAAAGAAGGCTGGCCATGCCGTTGGCTGATGCTCAGAAACCGATGCAATAATGGGGATGTGGATCTTGGCGTATCCGGTATCCCAGAGAGAGTAGAAACGACCGCTCCAAGGAGCAATTACTCCGGAAGCGGTCAGGGCGACAAGTCCAAAGAAGCCGAGAAGAACCGATCCAAAGAGGCAGCCATAGAAGAACCAGCGGCGACCAGGAACAGCAAAGTTGAGGTACTCGATGAATCCAACGAGTTGGAGGAGACCAAATACACCTGAACAATTAGCAAACGACCTTTACAGAGGAAAACAGAGAGGGATTACTGCGGCATACCGAGAGCGGGCATGTGCTCGCTTGTCTTGACAGGCAGGAACCCGACGAAGGGAATCTGCATGCTTGCTAAAGTTCCCAGCGCATACCACGTAGTGTAGCTGACGTACAACCTCGAGCTGAAGCGGCCCATTGCCAGCAAGACAAAGGCATGAAGGGAGATGAGATTGGTGATGAAGGCATAACCTCCCCACGAGGCCACCATGTATCCGTAGAAGAGTGCGCACAGCGCACCGTAGAGCATAGAGCCCTGCTTGAGAGCCTTGATCCACATAGCATATGTAATGACGAGAAGGAAGATGGCAATGGCCTCGTTGTCGTAGCTGCCGGCGACCGATCGCGAGATGTAGCCGGGTGCGATGCCCATGAAGATGGCGGCCAGAAGACCGGCCGAGGGCGACGTCACCATCTCATTTGTAAGGATGTAGGAGGCGAAGGCAGTTAGGCCCGAGAATGCGGGGGCGAGGAGGACGCAGATGTTTCGAATGTCGACGGGGATGGAGACGGCGCGCAGGGCGTGGTAGATGATGCCGCTGGTGACCATGAGACCGGGATACAGAGTTCCACCAGTGACTCTGCCCAGAGGATGCCATGTTCGGTCATCGAACCAGTCCCAGAACTGGTAGAATCCATTAGCGACGAGGTATTTCGTTGCTCGGAAGTTGAACCACGGATCGACTAGAAGCTATACGTCAGCGAGGCTCTCTCGGTTGGGGTGAAAGGAGGTGGGTGGGAACTGACATTCGTGGATTATACTCTCGAAGCCTAGATTGTAATAAAACCCCAACTGATTAGCAAGTAGCGCGATGATGCCAATTCGGGTCGCCAATGGCACCGAAAAAGGACGATGGCACTTACGAATCACAGAAAACAATCTCGACGAGATGGCAGCTGCGGCAATGAAGCAAAGAATGACAGCCCTGAACAAAGTGCGGGCATTTTGTCCCTTGGCACCCTCGGCGAAGAGGTCCATGGTTGATTTGGAATGGTATCGTTCCCCTATGTGCAATGACGGGTTCACGAATGCTCGAAAAGAAGTCGGGAATATGGGAAGGCCGCCTTTGATGCACAATAGACCAAGAGGACAGTTGGAAGCTTGACTTTTGACGCGGCCATGCAAGGGATTGGGGGTGTGTGCGACATGCCGTGCCAACATCCAACCAGCGACGATAAAAGATATCGGTACTGATAAGCGCACGCCCCTGTAGGGGTGAATATATATTATAATTGGGGGTGTGCAAGAACAGCTTAGCTTGGTGGGTACTGCCGCGCGGTACACTAGTACTTTAGACTTGGTTAAATAGAATATTCTACACAGTGGTTACCAACCATTTAAACCAAGGTTAAAAAACAATGCTCTGCGTTCATGTCAAATTTTAGGCTTGACATAACAATGAAAGATTCAACATTACTATTCAATGGCAACAGCCGCCTTACTTTATCTACGATATCGGCGAGATAACCTTCGTGAATGGATATACCCCCAAACGACACATCTCACATTCTCCTATCCCAGTCAGGAAGTTGAAAAGCTTCAATATCCTGTCCAAATACATTCTTGTCAACGCGCCCCATCAGGTTTCCATCCCCGTCCTTCTGCCCTCCAATCCCCACCCGCTCCAGCCGGGGAAACGTCGTCTTCAGAGCAGCTCCGTCCAGAATTTCGTCACCAGATTCGGCCACGTGGACAGTCGATAACTTGTGATGGTAAATCCACAGCTCCTTGATTTGGGTCGGGATAGCCTCGTACACAGTTGGCTGTGCTGCACATAGTCCAATGAAACAGTTATCCGTCACGAACACCTCGAGCGCCGAGAAATCCTGGAGACTGACCATACTTTCAATCCGCATGTTTTTGGTGCCTTCTCTGAGGCAGGGCGCCACAAGAGTTAGTCGCCTGAGTTTGTTCTTGTGGCTGTCTAGGCAGCGGTTTAAGACGTGGTTGAATGGCGTCACATTTAAAGGCATCGTGGAGCGACGAATCTTGCTCAGGGGATGCCACTCGAACGTGAAATCATCCATGCTCGGAACCGCCTGGACGAGGGCGTCGATGTTGCGCAAGTTGTTGTCTGAACTATTGGCAGCGTGTATGCTGTAATGAACGAGGGCCCTGGCATCGTAAGGACTGTCTATGCCCCTCAGGACGAGCTTGGTCACATTTGGCAGGGTGAGATCCTCTGACGGCGCGATGACCCTCTTGGTGAAGTGCAGGTCAAGCACCTTTAGGTTTGGGGCCGACTGCGACAAGTTGGGAAGCAGCTTATCGTATCTGACGTGGTCGAAGCCGTAGGAGCCCTGGGCGAAGACGAACGTGGTCAACTTGGGGTACCCGCCGTCCCTGGCTGAGACCTCCCAGTAGGGATTACTAAAGATCTTGTTTCCAGGCTGAACGAGCATGACCTCGAGGTTCCCCGAGTTTGCCAAGATGTTGGATACTGAGGCCACCCTAGGGAAGAAAGGGAGGAGGCGAATGTGGGACATCAGATCGGGTCTCTCCCTGAACGTCTTGTGCAGCTTGAAGCTGTGTACGGAATCATCATTTCCGAGAGGCGGAGCATGGTAGAGGTATTCTTGGGCTACGTTGCCGATGCGGCGAGAGACGAGACAGAGGTTCCGAAGAGTTTGGATGGCTGGCCGGTTTCTGTCTGGCCTGTAGCCGTAGATGAAGAAAGGTGCGGGCGTTGAATGGCCATCAAACCACGTATCGACATCTCTCGAGCAGTGTGTACAGAAGGATCCGACTATCTGGCCGAGAATTTCGTCCGGTAGGGAGTAAAGTGTCGTCGTAGGATGTGCTTGCGACATGGCTGCTAGCTTTGCTGGATTGTTATGTAGGAGGGAGGAAGGGAGTATCTTATCAGAACAGAGGGAACCTTGGTCAAATTGGTCGGCAATCAACGGGACGGCCGCGGGTTTAAAGTGGATAATGGCTAGTATCTAGGCTCCCTTATTTTGAGATTATATTCCGGTATTCTCGCGATTGGGTGTCAACTTTCAATGCTGACTTGTTTCAGCTCGTTTATATTCATACCGGCTCGATTGATGTTACCTATGTACATAGCTGCAGGGGAATTCAGCTGTCATGAGTGGCAGGAGCGGCCCGATGCAGCGACTTAGTGCAACCCCACGTGCGGGCAAGCGCGACTGCCAGACCAACTCCAGCGGAATTCGAGCACTTTCCTGTTCCAGGTCCATATTTCAGGCCAATCTTCTTGTATATTCCCCATCAAGGAAAATCCTCATGTAAGCGTCCTGTGGATGGTGATAAGAGAGAACGCGCCCGGGCATTAATTTATGTGCCAAGCCAGTAGACAAGCGCCTGGGGTCCGAACGTGGTCCTGCATCCACGATATAGAAATGGCTATAACCATTCGAATTGAGGCGCCTAATTGGCCCAGCTTCCAGGCACCGATATAATCATCCATCCGTAGGTACCTAGATGCTTCAGGCACAGCTCCTGGATTCGGAATTCAGTAGCCTGGAATTAGTAGCTGCAAGGGAGGAACAACTCCTTACTCCCTCTCAGCTCTCAGCAGAGTCCATCTCGTCCATTCTACACTTTGGGGATGACCTCCCACATCCTCACATCCATTTCACGATAAGGATGGAAACGACGGAAAGGAGGGGTTGTTCCTGATCTCGACAGTTGCGAAACAGCTGGGTGACATTGGTATTTTATAAACAGTTTCTTGGACGATTAATAGGCAATTAGTTACTTGATGTACTATCTGCTAAGAATGCTGGTGTTCAGGAGAGTAGTGTTGGGATTTTCAAATGTTCGTTTTATAAGGTTCTCAATTTAACCATTCGTCGTCGGTTGCAAAGGCATACTCCATCTCCAGCCGCACAAGGTACGAGTTGGCTGACATTCATCGAGCTTCTTTTCAATTGGACGAACATGTTTCGCATTTCTGCGTCGCCCTGAAAGTCTGTCCCTTTCCTCCACTTTTAAGCAGCCTCTCCCTGCTCCATTTCGACAGGGCAGGAGAAGAGAGCATTGATCTCAAACCTCCAGCAACCACGGTCGCCCTTCGATGTTTCAATATGCCATAGAAGACATCGCGGGCCAAGCGCACCAAATCGGGCACAAGATTGCCTTTAAATCTCCGAGAACTGTGGTTGGGCTATTGAATTTCGGTATCAGCTCGAGCTCCCATCGAAACTACACCAGTCGCGATACTGTCGAGGAACATGACCTTCCCATCAACCCCGGGTTGTTTAGCCCGTTCGACGATCCAGGAACTGAGGAAGGCCTTATGAAGCTCGTCTCGCAACCTCACGAGCCCAGACCTTGTGCGCAGACATAGGCTCAGCATCGACACGTCCCCCCGACTCCAAACTATCCATCACCACATCAGGCGGACCAGTACTAAGAACAGCCGGTCGGGTATATGTGCCGAATATAGGCGAGCATCGGAATTCCCGTCTGTCGACAGTGTCAAGGAAATTGACACCTCTAGAAACAGGTCCGAGGTGTCGCATTTCCTGTAGTTTTCGAAGTGTTGGACTAGGCCAGTGGTGATTCTGTGAGACTTGGTTGGTATTAAATACAGCAATTTTGGATATACTCGAAGACTCTAGTTCCGAGCTAGTTTCGTCCTAGGCAGGTTGTCTCTTTTGGATCTCGACCGATTCGGCGTAAGCCACCCCCTGAGCCGGCACCTCTCATTCCTCAGAAACAAACACGAAATCGCTCTCCATGTCGAGTTCTACCGTCGCTCCCAAATGCGAGGGTACATCAGTAGCTGCTGCGGAGACGAGAAGGAGCAGAAGGCGCCGACATAAAAACGCTTGAATTCAGCTCTGGAACCAGGACCACGAGGCTTGCGTATATTGCTAGGGAGCTGGAGAAACGATGCCTAGGACCCAGGGACCCGAGGAGACTCAAGACCCCCCCACATGATAGACTAGACATCCACACTCTTCGGAAGGCACCTATCGAGCCGCAACTTGGAGAAGCCCAGCGACCTAGAGAGAGCACATTGTGGGAAGTGTTTCTCTTGGAACAGCCGCAGTTAATAGGCCAAAATTGGGGTTTGCCCAAACAATAGGTATTTGTTGGACGCGAATATTTCATTCATCCAGTATGATGAGATAGACGGTAGTGTTTGTCATACTACTAAAAATGGGAGTTTCTTTTAGACATCTGTATTAGTATAGAACTATTCTTGTGTTTTCTGGGCTACTAGACGAGCTGTATACCTCTTCCAACCTACCATTTGTTTTCACAGCCGAGGCCGTTCTGCCACTGGCGTGATAGGGCTCGGAGGTATTATGCTAGTATATTCGAGGTGTTGAAGTGCCATAGTAAGAAGATTCAGAGCCTAATTTACAAAGGCGGTCTCGTGGCAGGGCGGCTTTTTATCTCGCCGTGTAATGAGCATATCGTGCATGAGCTAGTTGCCCAACGTTACATCCTCAAGATATGATCCGCGACCGCGCATCACTAACACCTGGTCGGAGACAGAGACATGCATACCCGGCCTTCCACATAGTACAGACATGCCCGTGGTACAATAGCTTCAGCCTCCAGATTTTACCCGACATGAGACCTACACCGAGCCGGAACTTAAGCACCTACTATCTAGGTGTCACACGGCATCGGGATCGGGATAGGGATCAGGATCGGCATTATCGCCCTGTCTGTTTTGTAGAGGTGAATCATCCAAGGCTAGGCTCGATCGAGAAGCACATCACACACTCTTCGGTACGAATTCTCTTGATTCTAGAGATAGATCTCGCAAGATAAATCCCCTAGTCTCGGCAGGAATACAGAAGACAAAACAGAGCACCGCAACATCCCGCCCGCTCCAGCCGCCTAAGACACTGGTGCCACAGAGTACAGTAGCGGCCAGCACAAATTGCAGCACACCGCTCCAATCTAGGTGCATCAACGCACCGACAACAAAAAACTCTGTGAATAAATATCCTTCCGAGATTCTTCAAACTAAATCAAGCGAGAAAGTGATATGACACTGGAAAGTAACTTCATATTGACATGATTGCGAAAAGTCGTCACAATCAACGCTGCAACCAAGCACCTACTTTTCGCATCCGATTGAAAGTTGGCGAAGTGCGTCTTTCCCCCCAAGAGAGGGAGGAGGCTGGAGCACGAAAGGACTTTCTCCCGCACGAAAGAAAAACTATTTGAAATGACGAGGCTGAAACAAGTTTTGTACTAGTCTTGTCATGTGCCTTCTTTGCCATCCCCGTGGAGGAACACAATTTAACATCTTAGCCTGACCTTGTCTCTAATAGCGGAGGTTAGGGAACGCGGTAGCATTTACATAACAGAGATCACCCTCCCCAGAGCTCATTAAGGCAAGTAGAATAGTAAAGCGCTCGGTAGCTGTAGTTGAGGGATGAATAAATCCAACCGAGATATCTCTGTTCTTTATTTTAATGCATGCCATCACAGCGGCGCCAGGGGATAAAGATATTGATGAATCTGGTGTACAGGATAAATAAAATACAAGATATATCCTCCCGCCTGAAACCCAGGCTCACCGCAAAAAACGCGAATAAAACCCAATTCCAGAGTATGAAAGCCCCCACGGACGTAGAGTACAAATATATCCCCAAATCTACGTGGTTCAAGAGGGGGCATCGCGGTCGTCCATTTCGTTACAAGAAATTAATAAATGCGCCAAACTAGGCTATCTCTTTCCCCAGCATTAGAGGCTATTGTGGTCATGAAATTGGGGAGGGGGAAATGGCCTTGTTTTTTTCGTCCTGTCGTGCCACCCCACCTCTGTGGAGGATGAAATATGATTACCCGTAGTCCAGATATGTAGTCTTCGCAGAACTCGCCAATGTCAAGTGAAACAAAATATAATGAAGTAAGCAAAGCACAAAGGCTATGCGATGTATCCATGAATGGTTGTTCTCCGACCGCTTCTATGCATGAGAAAACAAAGAGTGCAACGCCCGATGAATGAATCATGCCTCCAAGAGGGGAAGGTATGCATGGGGTGTGGGTGTAATGTGGAAGAAAAATATTGGGGGATGATATGTGGCAAGATGCTAGCCAGAAAATATATGCTAGAAAATAGAATAAGCAGCCCCAAATATACGAATGCCGGAAACGTAAATATCCAAACAAGAAACACCGAAACACCGAGCAACGAAGCCAAAAAGAAAAAGAAAACTTTTTGTTCGAAAAAAAGGGAGCGCGATGAGGTGTTTAGGCGACCCTTCTAAATCCTTCAACACCGAGCGATGGAACTTCAACCTCAGAAAGACCAAAGACCCCCTCATCCCGTCGGCGGTCAATGAAGCCGTTGCACTCCATTACAACGGTGGTCCATTCGGCAAGAGCCTTGCCAGAGTACTTGGACTGGGCCATGCGTTCAAGGGTCGGGGGTTTGCGGGGAATATCGTCGGGGTTCATATAGGGGCGGTCAAAGAAATAGCCCTGAAAGCTGTCAACGCTCGAGGCCCTCGAGTCAGCAAAGCTAGGACGGCCAGAATATGTGGACATGCTAGCACGAGGGCTCTGGGGGCCGTCGTCCTGGATCTCGGCTGTGGGATCGGCGTTGCGGGCTTCAGCTACGAGGCCCGTGACGGCAACGCCCGAGTACCTGCGTGTAGCGATAGGCTTGCCAGCTGGTGGCAGGACGTAATCATTGCCCTGCCTGCTATTTACGCGGGCCTGTGCGGGTCCGGGGAGTCGAGGAGTGGCAAGGAAGCGTTCACGAGGCGGTAAAGTGTTCGGCGCACACCAAGACAACACAAATCTAAAGATATAGTTGTTATCGTCTGGAACGATGGGAGACGACGCGGCTAACGAGTCAGTCGAGTTCGAATTCAATTCGGGAACAGGAGTAGCGTAGGACGGCTTGGGTGGAGGAGGCGGACCTGAAGGCGGGCTGGAAGTTCGAGTGGAAGTCTTGGATGCGCTAATCTCGCGGCGAACCTGGTCGAGATCTTCGTCCATTGCGGATCGGGCATTGGGAGCGTTGTTGGAGAGAGTCAGAACCCTACTGAGAAGAGACCATCGCTTCTTGCCATTCGGGAGCTCACTGGCGATAGCAGCTTCTAGGGCAGTATCGACGGGGATGGGGCCTCCGGGAGGGCCAACCAACCCGCTCGGCGTAGTCAGGGGACTTGAGAATGAATCGAAGCCTGTCGGAGCGATTGCTCCATTCATAGGAGTGAGAGGCATTTCGGTTCGAATAATCATAAATTTCTTGCCCGGAGTTGGGTAACACGGGGCAGATGACGGAGGATACTTCCCCTCCATTTCGGCCTTCTGTTTCAGCCACAGATAGTGCGACCACACGGTCTTTAGTCGACTAGAGACGAGCACAAATATGCGGGTGTCGACCTCACCGGCACGGCCCAGATCGCGACAGACACGCCAACACAGGAGGCGCATGAAGTAGGCACGAACCATGGGTGACCAGTGCGTGAAGAATTTGGAGAACACAGGCTCAGTGAGGAGCCAGTCGCGGCAAACCATCTCCTTGACGTCGGGCCGGGTCGAGACGAGGTTCCAGATGGAGAAGAGAAAGCTCAGCATGCGGATTTCCGACATGACGTTGTGATTCTCCAGCACACGGCGCCACACCTCAATCCAGAAGGGCCAATCAACAAGCCTACCCGTGTCGTACTCGTGCATCTCGAGGGTCGAGTAGGCGGTGAGCACCTCTTCAATGAAGTCGCACAGAGTGAAGCAGGCGTTGTGATCGTACTGGGACGTGCGCTTGGTGGAAGCCTTGACTAGAGCCATGAAAGCTTCGGCGAATGTCTGACGGGGTTCCGATCCGGTTGCCGAGTGGTCGCCCAAAAAGTCTCGGAGAAGCAATACCATCCGATTCTCGCCCATGCCCTTTAGAAGGTTGTTGGTACCGAAGGGCGACATGCCCAGGACGGACGCGTCTACACCGCGTGCCGAGTCCCCAAAGGGCGGGCCCATTGAAGCATCGAACGCAGCTTGCCTATGAACGGTGCTGTCCAACAAGCTCAGCAGCTGGGCGTGGACGGGCACAAAGGCCGGAGCGCGTGCCTTCTCAACCAGGGGGAGCCCATCTGGCATGAATTCACTGGCAAGGAGATAAAAATACTTGCAGAATATGTAGAACAGATCAGTCTCATGCCCCATCCACTTTTTTTTCCAGGGGCCATGCCAGTTGACTTTCGCAATCTGGAGTGGGAGTCTGGCATCATGCTTGAGCGTGTCCGACATGCTCTTGACAGAAGTCCAGCCCAGCGAATGCAGACTCAAAGGAAATAGGGCCACGATATCATCGCTCTCGCCGTGGCTTCGGCGCGGAAGCTTGAACTCATCCGCAACGCGGCGGATGAGATCTGCCGAGAGGCCCCAGATGCGGACAAGGGCCTCGGCAACACCAGGGGCAAACATGAAGGCATAAGCACAAGCCTTGCCTGCGAAGTTGACAAGGCTAGCAGGCGTGTTTCTTAACGAGACCTTGTCAATCACAATGACCATCTGCTTGATCAGATTCCCGACGAACATTATGCGGACGTTGTGAAATGCAGATTCGGCCAAGAATTCAGACCCAGAGGACGCGAGAGAGTCGAACGAAGATCCATCTGATCCGCTCGTCCATGACCTAGCTCTCGTCTTGACTCGTTCCCGGGGAGATCGCTCGGCAAGCGGCAGGAAAAAGGTGGCACCTTGACGCCACTCTGGGCGCATCATAACCATAGATATGGTCTCGAGTAGCTGCGGGCGGTCTACGCCGGAAATGTGGCCCGTTGAACGACCATCAAGAATGTCTAGGAGCGCGCTCCACCACTTGTCCAATACTGAAGCCCTAAACTCGAGGTGGGCCGCCTTGAGATGGCGGTTTGAGGCATGAGCTACATACTGCTTGAGAAACGGGAGAAGCGAGTTCCTTACTACGACCATGCGCATATTGGTAGTTTTAGAATCTTGAAACTTGGAAAACTCGGTGTCGATGAGCTTGAATGCTCGCAAGAGAGGGTCCGGCGGGGTCGCCACATCGGAGGCAGATGTATAGTCTGTGGCGCTTGTGTCACTACCTTCCGAACAAGGTTGCGAACGGCTATCGACCGTGGTCTGTGCGAGACTTGCGCTTGACGACGCACAGCTGTCGGAATCGTCAATTTCGACACTGCTACCTCGTACAAGCGTCTGTGGTCGCTTGAGGAAAAATGCGCTCGCCTTGGAGAGTTTCTTCGCGGAAGACTTTGCGCCTTTGGAGGGAGCAGACACTCCACTCACTGACACTGACGGTATAGCAGGTGACGAGGACGTTGCTGCCACCTCGGCTACGGTCGATTTTGACATTTTGTTCTTGGAAAGCTTGCTATTACTGTCCGGTCTGTCCTCGTCTTTCGAAGTCTGCCGTTTGTGGGCGGGGGATGGAGAACGGGATGCTGAGCCTCGCGATCTGAGGGAAAATGAGGGAAAAGAGCCCGAGACACTCCAAGCCCTGTCACGATCGGTGGAACCTTGCTGTTGTGTTACTGCTGCTGCGGCAGCCTTCGCCTGGTAATACTCTTCTCTAGATATCGGCCTGACATCATCTCTTAGTGTCTCTCTCACATCGGGCGACGATTTGAATCCCATCCATGTCCTGGGCCGTTCCGTGACAGTGCTTCTCCGTGACAGTCTGTCATTCTTCTTTCCTGGGTCCTTCTCCCTTTTTGGTTTGTGCTCGGGGGGCGGAGTTTCAATAAGCAGGTGAGCTGCACCCTTCTCCCGCGGTGGGGTATTTCGTGTTTGGTCACAGGGCTTCAGAAAATCGGTCTTGAAACAGAGCGACGAGGCATCAAACCCAGTATCATCAAAGTCAATTTCCAAAGGCGCAGACTCGACTGTTGGAAGGCTCGGTAGGCTTTTGCCGGCAAGCCCGGCGCGTGAGCCGTATGGATTTGAACCATATGGATTTGAACCATCGATGGGAGCAAAGAAGTCCGGGGTAGACTGTGACCTGTGTAGTGTAAAGGAATTTTCGACGGCTGAAGAAACCATCGTCAAATTGGAATGGCTCATATCTTCATGACCAAACATGAGGAATGAAGGAAGGGTAATGCGGGTGAAAAGAAGGCGAGAATATCTCGATGAAGCGTGGAGAGATATTTGGTTTGCTCAAGCCTTCCGCCTGCTGCTGTCCGGGATGTGGCCAAAGGGAGACTGTGTACGAATAGCTTATACTAGACCCGCAACCCAACGCATGACACCAATGGCGAGCGCTCTACTGGAGCTGGAGCTGGTCTCGACTTCTCTCCGCTTTCGTGTGGTTGTCGATAGGCCAAAGTTTAACTAGAGCCCGAGGAAGGGTTGGGATTAAGAATTACCGCCTATTGGCAGGCTGAATATGGCGGATGTGGAAGTTGGAGAGTTTGATATTATATTTGTGGGTCTCTCTCGGGATGGCGTCCGGACGAAAGCAGCTCGGTTGCTGGGGGTCACTAGGGTGGCGGCTCGTGTTTCGAAAGGCCCAGAGTTGGAGCTCCTCGGGGTTGGTCTAGGTGGCGACAAATGGGCGTTCCGATTGCAACTGCAGAACAGGGACTGGACCTGGTCTATATGAGGCGTATTATATCCTTCACTCCACAAACGATATCTTGATAAATTGGCAGTAAACAACGATCAATCAGGATTCCCCAAAACTCCAACAGCTAGGACTTGCAGTAATATGATCCTGCCGGTTTTAGAAGTACATGTGCTGGGTGGATCCTGCCGTTGGTTGTTGGATGCAGTAGAAGTAACGAACGGGTAATAGGCGAAAGGGTAGTGCCACCCAGGATAGTTTTCCGGAGTTCTGTAGCGGAATAGTAGGCGGTTGCTGTCGTTCGTCGGGACCAATACCAATTGACTGCCGGGCTGAGATGAGGCGAGGGGATCGTGAAATTCAATGCTGTACAGCGGGAAGGGGAGGAGAGGCGGATATGTATGTGTGGACTGAAATTGTTGTAGCGAGCGGCAAGGACGAGGAACAGCACACGCGGGATTGACTTTGTTCTCTCCTTCTTTCTTTAGTAATGATGAGACGTGTGGGTTTTCCTCGATTAGGGTGTGGGAAATGGTCGGCCCCAGGGGGGTTGGTGCTTGCAGTGTCTCAACTGCAGGAGCAAAGGATCGCGACGAGTTCTGCGTTGAAAAAACTTGTTGGCCGCCTTCACACCTGATCCAAACCGTCGAAATTGGTCTTCGTTTATGGCAACCAGGAGAGGGTGGAAAGGGCAAAAGAGATACAAGGCTGGGGAAGAGGAGGAGTTTTATGAAAACAGACGAGAAGGTACGTCACACTCTGCCGTGCTTGTCATTCAATGGCAAGATCGATAGTACAGGAGGAGGTAAGCGAGCTGATAAACATGAAAATAAAAATAAAAGCGAGCGTCAAAGAAGGAAAATAATGCCAGCCGATGGTGCAATTCGTTGAGCTAAACAAACAGGGGATTCCCGCGGCAAATACCAAGACGAGCAAGTAAGTACAACGAGTGTGGGAAAAAAAAATATAAAATAAAATAAAAAAGCCAAAAGCGGTGCAGTACGTGATGCTCGTGTTGGGACACTCGACAAGGTCAAGGAAGTTTGCGCGGCTGCAGGTCGGAGAAGAGGCAGGCGATGGTTGCTTTTGAGAGAGGAAAGGAAAAAAACCCGCTCGTCATTACCAATGACATCCCCACGCACAATTCTACAAGTTGGCTTGCTGCTATTGGATATGTTTCTCCCGTCATGAAGGGGTTGGCTATGTGGGCTTAGCGGTCTTGGACGGCCTTCGGCGTGGGCTGTTCAGGCGTCTCTTTCCGCAGTGCTATGGTAGTGCGCCCCAGCACGCGAGGCTTGGGGCGCTTTTTAGCATTTGCATTAGCCTACTCATAAAAAAGGGTGCGGCACCGCCCAGATACATACCAGTGCATAATTGTACCTCTCCTCGGTAACAGCGAAAGGAGACCTCGATCCTCTCCTTGGTTCCCCCCAAGCTGCTGTCGATGATTTGAACAGGAAGCAACTTGAACAGTGATGAAGCTTGCCAGAAACCCGGGCAATCCGGTACGAATGTGCGCGCAACTTGTATAGAAAAGGATTCACCGATGTGATTCCTTCTCTGCCCTGATTACGTTGGAAGACAGCACACACACGGCGTTGACGGTGATGGATGATGATGGATTGCATCTAGGCATCAAGAGGAACTTCCATATCTGGAATGGTGCACCTCAGGACAGGACACTACCGCCAATGCGTAATTACATGTCCTGTGCGTGTATGAGACGCCACACCAAAAGCGTGCATGATTAATTCTTCCCAAGTACACCTCCTTATGCTTGCACAACAAGTATGCTTTTCCTTCCTCCGAACCTTCCGGGTATTTTATACAAGCCAGTCCAATGTAATGCGGCTGCCGGGTCGTAAAACATACATTTATTGTTCAGGCGGTGAAGATACGCCTAGAGCACCAAGTACCTCTCAGCGTGGCGGGCTAAAATAAAAAATACAATAAAATACGGAGCAGCACTGTGCCCACAAGAGGTCTTTTCCGATGGGTTCATAGCGCAATCAGATGTTTATGTTTTGCTTGCACAGAGTATTGTGCTGCAGTTTCTCTGACCTTTGGGTTCGCGTCGGAGATCAAACAGTACAGCTGTCAGGTGGTGACTACATATTCAGAAATGGAGATCATGAACTGAAAATACAAGGCCCACTTTTAAAATGATCAAGCGGTCATGTACTGTGTGCCTCCGGAAGAAGTTCACATGTGGAAGATCGATCGTGTGGTCAACATCCATGGTAAGGGAGCAGTGGTACGGTGTTGACAGGGCTCTGCGTCTTGAGGGGAGAGAAAGCAGGAAATTCAACAATGGCGTATATTGCAGCTCTGTTAAGAACGTACTAGAAAATGGGGCGTTCTGGCATCCCAGATCCAGGGTAGAACATGAGAAGATCAACAACCATCATTTTGCCCCTCGTTTTTCTTTGCGTCTCGAGATTCTTCGACACGTTTACTTTTCCCTCCTGAAAATCCCCGTTGGTTTCTTTTTTGATGGTCCAATTAACGCCTAGTAGGATGTACTTGCATACGCACACATGTATGTCTCTGAAGGTGGTGCTCTCTGGACCAAATCGGTTTCTTGCAATGGGCAATTCTACCAGTGGAACGCGATGGCGATTCAGCTCGTCTAGAGTCGATGCCAAAAAGGAAGAAGAAAAAACTGTGCCACGGTTTCGGAGCGGCTGAAGTCCAAGGATCTGGAAGAACCCAGATGGGCTTTGTTAGCAATGCCGTGCACTGTATGCACGGGTCTGGCAGGTGAGAGCGGTATCCACTAGCTGGGTACTTCCCAGAAGAGTCTTGATGCTTAAAATTCAAGCCTGTGCCCAACAAGTGGCGCGTAACACCTTGTACCCCCGCTCCATTCCAAGGGTCCTATCTAGGTCACGCCTTTAACAATTACCATTGCTCCCCGCATTTTGTACCTCATTTTTAGGGCCAACAGGGAACTGGAGGCTTTTCGCCTCGCTTGCTCGGCAAGCGATCTGGAGCGATCCCAGTCGGGTGGTCTGTGGGCATGTCCCGTGCCAGATCGTTTTCCGGTCCGCTCTTCGCCCGCTCATCTCCGGGTGTTCCTCCAAGGCCCAAAAGGCCGCGATATGGTTCGCGATGATGCCGTGTCGTGACACCCAAGCACGAAAACAGCACTCCTCGTTGTCAAACATCAACAAACGCCAAAAGTGGAAGAGGCCGTATCTCTAGCCGCCATTGCAGCCAGTATCCATCCAGATTTCGGACTCGACGGCCACGCGACGTCCAGGTTCAGCCCGCAAAGCTGGCTCCTCGTATGGTGATGCCTGTTCCGACAGGGACTGGCTGTCGTTGAATTCGGGATATGCCACCAAGAGCTACCAAGACAACCTACCTATAGTACTTGCTCTATCTGGAATGCGGAGTGATGGATTGCCAGCTCTGTTTACGACATCGACAGCTTTGATACTAACGATCTTGACAATTACTGGCTGTCGTATTGGTCTTTCCCTGGTCTCCTTTCGGCGGGCACGTACCTAGGTAGGTATACACAGCATACAGACGCAGTAGTCAAGGTTGGAGCACACCGTCGCGTTCTTTTATGCGGAATCTGCCAGTCCTGCCTCCACAGGGTCCTTGGGCTGTCAAGCCACTCAACTCCTACTGGAGAATACCATCTGCCCCCCCCCCCCCCTCGGCACCGAACGACCGCGTCTTCGTCTTGGCTTTAATCTGCCCCTCTGCAGGTTCCCTTCACCAGCGCCTTTGCCTCCTATGCGTATCCGCACTCCAGCGACGAACGAAAGAAGACGAAGCTTCTGTCTACACATTAGTGCCGTTGATGCAGCTTGGTCTGTCTTTCAGCACGTATTGTCACCCTTTCCCATGCGGCGACACTAGGGAATCTTGAACATGTTCCAACCTGCGGCTCTCAGCCTCTTTCGATTCCTGACACATCCGATACATGTAAATAGTACTTGTAAACGCCGGGCCCAAAGCCCGTCCCGGGCGCGCGGCAACGAATACCGCACATACAAAATGAAGATCCTCCTTTTTCTAGCTTTCGGCGTCTGTCCCAAAATTGCTTGCCATCCCATAACAGGACTCGACCTGCATGCAGCTGGCCTGGTATATTCCAGCGGACACCTGCTTGTGTTCGAATGCTACAGTATATACTACTACACAGTACTGCTGTGACTATGAATTCTCTTCTCTCTAACTACATATACCGATAGCTCGACACTATTTTGGTGTTTGTTTCGTCATCGATCAGTGTTTCTTCCGTTGGCGCTAGAAAACTCTCGTGTCGCTCCTAAAACCCGTAGTCTAAATTTTTTACAGCACACTACTCAGATTGCCACCAGTAATGAAACAGTCCGTCTCCATCTTTTTTATAAACGGCCCAGGACCCGTCCGTAAGAAATCCACAATCCAGCGTTTCTAGTCATGATGGCAAGCCAGAAAAGGACAGACCACCACAAGCTTCCACAATGGGACAATTCCTTGGTCTGCACGTGTATTCTTCTGCACACAGGGGCCACAGCATGCGCTGTCACCCTAGTTCCGGAGTTTTGCATGAGTGGGTTCATCCCTTACATCTCATCGTACTCGAGTCTGCCCGAGGCTACGGCTCGACTATGTTGCCCCCGATTTGCGCAATTTCTACAGTTTGTAAGCTGTAGCACGCAACAAGAAATATTTTGATACCCGGTGAGAATAACAGTTTGATTCATGCTCAGACATTTGGACATCGAAGGAGGTGAGGGCGGAGGAACACGTTATTCCAGGTGATGCTGGTTCGTTTGACAATCTCTTTCACGATAACAAAAACATTCCCTAGATGGTTAGGACGTCCTTTGCGCGGACCAACTGAGGAATATACCCCGAGGTTTGTTGCAGTTCCAATGTAGCGGGCACCGGAGCGTTTCACAAGAGGCTGCTAGCATCGACGGAGCAATTACCGGCGTCAAATTCATTCAGTCGTAAGTATATACTAGTTATGTTAGGTTGTACCCGGGAAAGCTAGGTTACTTCCACTGCTCATGCCTTATCCAGCAGATCAGAGTAATCATATTCCCAATATAGACAAACAAGTTCCAGCTAGACGTCAGCTCTTCGGACTGCAGAGTACAGGAAGCTGGTAGTAACTCTGCTCTTCGAATATTCTGGAATTTTTCATGAGCTACCGTGTTGGTCTACAGGCAATAACGTACGGCAGCGATGCAATGAGCACAGCAACAACGTTGAAGGTTTACATTAGATGGTTTCTGAAATCACTAGATTTGGAATTACTTCTCTAGCATAAGGCACTAGACTTCCCATGACTACTACCCTATATATCTATATGGTTAAACACAATGCTAACCGACAACAGATATCCCTTTGCTCGGTAGTAGTGCGGAGGAATTCGCCATCCCAAACCCGTCCTATCACCCCGTGTCCATCACTTGGCGACGCTTTTTGGGCACACGCTCGATCCCCAACGAAGCCAATGACATTCCAGCCACTTCTAAATAATAAACGAACCGTACTTGACAGGTATTTCCATCCACACACGACCATACACTGCCGTCTTCGACTTCTCTCCCTACTCCTCCTCTTTTTCTTTCTCCGCCTTCTTTTCCGCCAGCAATTTCTTCATCGCCACAATCATATTCGCCATCCTCTCCTGCCCATCTGGCCGGTAGAAACTCCTATCATCGTAAAAGTCTTCAAACACTGGTTTCCCGTCCTGCAGCGAGATAAAGGACCTCTTGCTTCTCGTGTAGATGTGGACGTCGGGGTCGATCTGCCATGCTTTGTCCAAGGTTCCGATGCGAACAGCTTTCATGACGGAGCCGGAGCCAGCGCCGTAGAGGCACCAGACGCAGATGAAACAGCGCGGGCATGTGGACATGCGCACGCCGCAGCCCGATTCCGAGGGCACAGCGCCGTAGATGGGGTCTATTGTTTTAGCGGCACCGTCGTCATGGGCGTTGTTGTTGTTGTTTGAGGACCAGGGGCCGGACCATTCTTCGGGAAGAGGGAGCGCAGGCTTGAGGTCCGCCGAGGGCTCCGCGATAGAACCGGGCACGGTGGGGGCGGAAGGAGGGAGCATCTGAAGGTTTTCGTTCTCGACGAATCCGTTTAAGGCGAATGCGGAGCCGGTTTCCCGTTGGCAGGAGGTGCAGTGGCAGCAGTGGACTACGATGGGGGGTCGGAGGAGTTGGTACCGCAGCAGCCCGCAGGAGCAGGAGCCGGTCATTGGGTACAAGGAAGGGGAAGAGTAATGCTGGTTGTTACTGGGGGTTGGGGATGCCATTTTGGGTCGAGACTTGGGCTGGGACTGGGATAAACTGGAAGGGCGAGATCAGGTGGTTTATTTCTTGAGACGCTACTGTTTGATATAGATTCCGGGACGGCTGGTCTATGATTTTGCGCGGAACGAAAACCTCGATGTTGAAAGCGGGTGAGGTGAAGTGATGCCGTGTTATATGCCGTCTTGATATAGGACAGAGGTGGCAAGATGGGGAGATGTGAGATCGACAGGCGACCCGGTCTTGGGTCTGACAGGATGAGGCAGTTGATATAAGGGTGGCCCGCGAATAAGTTAATTCTAGGCAGCAATGAGCCGCCAACCCCAATCCGGAAGCTGCTATATTCAATAATACGATTTCCTATCGTCACAGGGCGCGGATGTCAAATGATGCAATTTTTATCCGTGTGAAGAAGCAGTGGATAGGAAGTAATATGTCTGCGGGTGCTTAAGCCGAGACGCAAGATGCAGGGCCCGCCAATCATAGTGCGGGAAAGTTCGAGGTGATTAGGCAACGATATCTTATTCGAGCTGTCAGTGATATACAATGCTTATTCGGACTCGATTTTTTGGGAATTCAAATTTCAGGATACAGATAGATACTAGTTGTCTTACGCAGGACAGAGGTCTTTGGTATGGGTCATGTGACAACATAGCATCTCATTGTTTGCCAGTGCGAAGGATACTTCTTAGGATAACAAGATCTACAAACCCCAAACTTAGGATACCCCAATACGAGAGCAGAGGTAAACCGCCTAGGACAGGGCAAGGCAGATGGTCTTATGAACGAGCGGCGACGACATGATCATGGACGGCTGCAATATGGATTGGGGACAGGTCTGTACTCAAGAGGCGAATATCTGGAGACTCCCCGATGCCCGGAGCGGCAGCCTTCCACTCAAGACACGCACCCCGCCGCGTTGGAACCCCAGAGCTAACCATCCAGATGAACTCCCATGGTATATCCAGGCATGAGCAGGGTTATATTAAAATAGAGACAACAGACTAATAGATGATCGTTATGCTCTACACAACTGACGGTTGATATACTCGTCGCTCGCGTTCTAAGGCTCTACCCTCGACTTTGGCAGCTTACCCGCCTGGCAGATGGCTGCCTAGATTGGAAGCAAGTTGGCAGACCATATCATAAGCTTCACAAGCATAGCAGGAGAATGGGTTTCCACAAGCCTCCTCGGGGCGTATACGACGAAACTTCACGAGCTTTTGACGAGTACATTCTCAAAACTGCACCGGGGCGAAACGTGGACGATCAACGACCTAGTCTCAACCATACAGGTTCGCCTTCGAGATTCTGTAGGGAACAAGGTCGGAGGATGCTAATTAACGGAGAGGCAGTTCGCCGTGGGGCTCCCTGGGAACTTACATACGTTCATCTGTACACATTAATATCCTTCTGCCGGTGTGTATATGGGGGCTAAGTTTATTACGGGGAGTTTTGTCCATGCTAAACTCTTCTCACTCAACGGGAGTCTGGAGTTTCGACTCAACGGATTTAGAAATGCGTTCTTCTTTGGAATAGGGATTTGCTGGATGATGCCGAGACACACGCCGCGACCGCTGTTTAACCCATTTGCTTAATTTCTACCCGACTTGAACTTTCCCCACGGGTTCCATGCTTGAACAAGAGCCGCCTGTGCGAGATAATCCTTCCCTGTGGACGTCGAAATGGAAGTGTTTGAGTGTTTCCGGCGATGGTGAACTGACACGTGCCAAGAAAAGCCAAGCCGTCGAGGGCCTCTGCCCCTTGCAGTATGCAACTCCATGTGGCGGGTATAGACCCATTCGTACAGGCTGGTGCGTGCGAGCAATTCAAAAGTCGCACGGTGTTACTTTAATTTTGTGATGGTACACAGTTATTTCAAGTCACTTTGCACCGTGACTAACTGCTCTGGCCCCGATGACGTTGTACAAGGGTACAAACCGTGCTTGGCTGCTCAACCCGCTCCTGCCCGCTCTTGGCAGGGTTCATACCATGACTTGTTTCCTATCTTCCTTTGCGGTCCCTCTCACGATCCGTCAGTCCCTCCCTCCTAATTCTCGACGACCGATAATTAATTTTTTTTTCCATTTGTACCGGTGAATAGTGGCTCGATGACTTCAATCGAATTGAGGAGCCTCACATATCAATTAGGACATTCGGTCAGACCCGCGACAGGCGCCCGTCGCTCAAGCACTTCGAAGATACCACCAGCCCACCACCACTTTCCCTCGCCTCCCGAGCCCAGTTCAGTCTTCGAGCTACACCCACGACACGCATCCTCACCTTCCCTCTGGATGCGCCCAACACCTGCCACGTCGACAACCCGGTGTCTCATACCCCGACGTATCCTTCGCAACTGCTGAGGACATTCCCAGTCGACAGGGAGTTGGCAGTTTCGCCCAACGCTCAGCTGCATACGCCTCACAGAAGCTCTTTCCTTGGGAATGCGAATGCGAATGTAACCAACCTGCTCGATCCCGAACATTTTCCAACCCCCTCACCTACATCCAACGGTCAACTCAAGAGAAACCCAGCCAGCAAGCTCCTCTCGATATTCTGAGAAAGTTGTCGTTCGGCTTCCCCGTTTCCCGACCTTGTTCTCTCCTTTTTATGAGTCCTTCATACATCTACCTACCACCACCACGCTCATTCGATCACCACCAGATATAATACCGTTAAAATGCCATCCCAACGGCGTATGCGGCTGATGACAATAGCCGCATTCATATTTGTCGCACTCCTATTCTACTATGGTAGACATGACGACTCTGATTTTTACAGCCGTACAGTCAACGGGCTTGATCGCAAACAAGGGGATACTACCGGCCACACAGGCCCAGATCCAGCGAAAATAGGGGGAATGGGCAACCCACGAATAGACCACGATGATGACGGTCATGTGGGTGAGGATGACGAACAGACGGCCCTCAAGATGGCTGAGAGACTTCGAGAGGCTGAGCAAAGGGCCAAGGACCTCGCCAACAGCAAGTCTCCCAACCGCCCTGATAACCCCGAAAAGTTGGTCGGCGTGGGCAATGCTGCCGGCACTGGCGACTATGAGCCCGCGCAGAAACAGGACGTCTTGGTGGATGCAGATGACCCCATCAATGTCAAGAAAGTGGAGGACGATGAAGAGGAGGACACCAAGGCCGAGAATATTCCAACCAAGGAGGACCATGAAATCGAGGACGAGCTCGACTCCATACTAAGACGGGCACCAGGTATGTCGTATCTCGTCTAAACTTAATATGGACCCCAGCACGCAACCGATAGCGGAAAATCCACACTAACCTTTCATTACTTTCGCAGTAATCATCTTCTCAAAGTCATACTGCCCACACTCGAGGAAAGC
Organism: Zalerion maritima; assembly: GCA_022664585.2. NCBI lineage: Eukaryota > Fungi > Ascomycota > Sordariomycetes > Lulworthiales > Lulworthiaceae > Zalerion > Zalerion maritima. Next base: position 161,529 of record JAKWBI020000019.1, on the reverse strand, counting down.
CAAGACAATACTTCTCGAGAAGTATGACATTGATCCTCTACCGCATGTAGTGGAGCTCGACAAGCACCCACTTGGACCCGGGATTCAAGCACGTCTCCAGGAGATGACCGGCCGAGGGACCGTTCCAAACGTCATGGTGAACGGCAAGTCCATCGGTGGCGGGTCAGAAATGGAGGAACTACATCAAGGCAATGATCTCGTCACGGAAATTGAGAAATGGGGCTCCGTTGGCGGTGGCAAGAGCTCAAAGGTCACAGTCAAGCACCATAGCAGTGGCTAGCAGTCGCGTCTTGTAGCCGACAAAACACATCCGTACACGCCGACCCCGACAGCCCACGAGAAGCTAAAGAAAGCCTGCCAACAGTGGTGCTACGGCTTGCCGTCCTTTTCTCGGGACTCTTGCTACAAGGTATGTCTGGTATTTTCCTACTACCCTAGGCGGGCCTCGATTCGCTTTTGTACGAACTCTGACACCTCAATTTGCAACCATCGCAGGCTTGTTGATTCTAATATCCCTTCTTGTTTCTGAAATGTCACGTTACTTGGCTTTACAGATAATATGTGGTCGCTGGATTCAGGGATCTGGGTTGCTCTTGAACTAGCAACTAAGATCCACCACATCCCACGGCCGCACTGCTCCTTATTTTGGCGGTGTTTTCCGAACTGATGCATTGGTTGGCGTTCACGACGCGGGTCTTTTTGCTCTCGGGTTATCAGTTTCGTTGTGTCGGAATCATCGGTCTTGATTCTCGTTGTGGAAGATATTTTATGAGCAGCGAGCTTCGTCGTCTTGCTCCATACACGTGCTTAGAGTTGCTGGTTGTGGCGGTACTACTTTCTCTAGGAAGAATAACTTGGCTTTGAGAATTGGAAGGTGGACTTCTCTCGAGACTGGGGGACTATACTGTTGGGATATGCTAAATGTGCTGGTGGCATATGAATCCTTAAGGGACAAAATAAAGTCCACAAAAGGCGAGGGACGTTAATGGCGATGCTATGCTGATTGATAATATCAATCGGACGGTCGCCATGGGTTTGTATATCTATATGCAGTGGTAGGGCTACGGTAGTCTACGACAATGGGCTTGTCTGGCCAGGCGGAGCCGAGTGTTCAATAGCTTGGCCTCTTTATGTTGGTTGAGCAAAAATACAGGACGGTATATATTTAATAATGCGTCTTTACGATGGTGTCTCGGGGTATTTCAATGGAAAGGTCTCCTTTAATGCTGTGCCTCCATAGTGCTAGCATCGCGAATGATAGTTGCTGATTCATTTATCTGGACCTACTTTCATGTGGCATATATGTACTCCTAGCGAAAACCGGTAGAGCATTTAACTGTTTCACTACCTGCTAACTCATGGTATATAGAATGGGGCAATGGTCTAAGATTTTTGTAACTCATAACTACTTTATCAAACAGTATGGAATCAGCTCCCCAACACTTATATATACTGGGCATTGAGTCTGCTTTAGGCTGTTTCATCCTTCATCCTTTTTGATTAACTAGCCCGTGCCTAGCTTAATGGGCATACATGATAGTGGCGAGCTAAGCAGCACTTAGACCTTGATGTCCTTCTACGTAGCTCGATGGATATCTGCTATCTTCACTAGGGTAGAGGCTCCTGGACCCACTTACTTCACTTGGTATTCAGCACGTGAACAACGCGGTGATTATCCACGTGATACTACTAATGAATTTCTGGAGGCATGTTCTTCGAGGCATAACGCACTGTTCGGTCTGTTGTGGCTTTGCTAATCTATTCTTTTATTCACTCCAAACGCTAGCCGGGTACACTGACAAAGCGGTGGCATGCTCTACATAATCAGAAATAACCATTATACCCTTAAAACCCAGTAATCATTCATATGTATCATTGTGTTTTGTCATAATATCAGATGGCCCTGGGCCCGAGAGCTGAGGTATCGACCTCGCTAATCTTTATGACATCAATACACGACCACGGTAGCAGCTCTTTCTCCTACTGCAAGTCCTGTCTTTCGTTTATACATAAGCTTCACTAGGCACCCAGTAGGCTACGTAATGCCTTCCGGGTAATTGGTGAATATAATGCCGACTAGGGTAACTATAATGACTAACTACCAATACTTTAGTGTGTTCATCTTCACCATCCACACTCTTCACCATGGCTCTCACAGTCACCAACACCATTCACCATTTGACATTGATATCAGCCGGGTCGCCGTGAGCAAATAGGCTTTTAGAATCCGATCGGGGACCGTGCGAGAATTTCCTCCCTCCTCGTAGCTACGTGTTTTCCGCCCGCCAGCCGCGGAACTCCTCTTCTTCTCTTTTTTTATTGGAAACCAAAACCAAAACCACACCTTTTTGAGTCTTTGAATACCCATCTCAACCCCCCCGAATATCATCATCCATTCACCCATCTACCATAGAGGTATACCAAGTATCGTTTCCATGGGGCTTCCGACAGAGATCCTAGTCGAAGTGGCGGGCCACGCTGACTATGTCACCTTGAAAAAGCTATTGGATAGTAGTAGTGTGAGTTCTCTAGTGATTCTCGGTTGTTTACCCCTATTTGGCAATATCGATGCACTAGGGGAGATCAGATCGCGCAGGGAAGAAATAATTACTAACTTTGGTGCGTGCGGTTCTATTTTGCCAGGCTATTCGAGGATTGATTTTGCGATACTTGGACTCTATCATTCATCAAAATCTTCAATATCGCTACAGCTTCAACACCAGAGTGAACCAAGTCGTTCTTACCCTGGCAGATGGCATGTTGGAAGTGATTCCAAGCAACACTCTTGATGCCGTCCAGGAGTTTGATACCAGAGTAGTACTCCGCCAACAAGTGCTTGGAAGCCTCTTTTTCGACTTTCCCCAGGTCCAGGTCACCGGCCCAGACCAAACCAAGCAGGTGCTCCAGTTTTTGTCTCAGGGCCTGGCCGAGTGCGATCGGATCGCAGACATTGAAGCCGAGGTTATGTTGAAATATACCCGCGATGCTGGATTCCCAACAACTCTGGTCTCCGGGAAGGAAGTCTTCACAGTAGAAGGACGAGATCACATGGCGAGTAATTGGACCACCCTCATGGCCACGATCCGACACAAGCAGAAACAATACATCATGAACCTCCCTGTTAAAAGAATCATCATTCTCCACGCCATGATGAGAGCATGCCAGGGATCATACCCGAGGACCACGGGCATGGGGGACGAGCTAGGATTAGCATTCCATTACGGCCTTGCGTTTGCAGAGGAGGTGCTTCGACGAGGAACACATTACGCCTGGGGCCATGCATGCAAGCTGGGGCTCAAGAGTCCTTTTCCTGGAGACGTGCTCGTGTCTCGGCGGTCGTTGGTGTCACTAGTGACGGACTTGCATCGGGATGGTGTGGAATATCTCCTGTCATATGAACTCGGGTTAAATGATAATGGGATCGCTAACACCGTTGGAGCTGGCGATGGGGAGGGAAATGAGAATGGCTTGGAAGGAGACGACGACAGTTTGTTCCTTCACCATACACTGCTAAGGAGGTACGAGAAGCTGATGGACAAGGATGAACTTGAAACTGCGGAGGGAAAGCTGGGGAGTCTGTCGTTGGGAATCTTCTGGGGTCTGGATGAGTTGCCAATGTGAGGAGTGGGGGTATCACCAGATCAGTAGACGATTCGGGCTTCTCTCCTTGATTCAGAAATTCGTTCTTTTGATGCAATGATTCGAGAACGGCACAACAAACATATCTTTCATTCCATTGAGTGGCTCATTCACCCTGCTACAGAAGTGATTGGCCTTCGACCACCCAATTTATAAAGTTCTAACGGGAGAAAAATGAGGATTTGAAATCGCCACAGCAGCATACGTTACACAGCTCAGGCATATAAGTTTCAAATTCAATGTACAGGAGCATGCAGGTATTTGTCAACGATAACATCGAGAGTGATGAGAGCTTCATGCAACCATGAAAAACAACCAAGATTATATCAAAGGAAACCACTGAATACATTATATAGATCCGTAGCAAGTGCCCTGAGTGCCTTGAGCGTCGAGTTGGACGCATACTAAAGTGGGGCTGCTGAATTGCCGCCTTGGCACAGGGCGGAAAAGCAAGTCTTGGCATTTTAGGGCTTTCAGCTGGCACAGCTGGCACAGCTGGCACAGCTGGCACAGCTCTCTCATTTGCGCAAGCTCCAAATGTGGCTTGCCTGCCGGATGGAAGCAAGTCTTCCTAAACCTCCTGCCTCCAACACACCCGTCGGTCGACTTCATGGCGACCACAACGAAAAGGCGACGACGAGCTTCATAGAACTAGGAGCTCGTGGTCGACGATCGCCAATGCAGATGATTTAACTTCCTTTGCGAAAGCGATTGCGACCGAGACACGTCTCTTGCGACGACCTCTCCGCCGTTTTGTACCCACTCTGAGAGCTTGCTCAAGTTGTCAGGCAGCTCCAGCGAACCATTTGTTCATTTTCGACGAACAGTTGAAGCCTCCGTTTTTCGATGCTAGGCCATTGAATATTGACAAGCCTACCGAGGCATTCCTTCCCTATCGTGTTCGAGACCCTGGCGCTTTGTCGCCACTGTCCACGATTGCCCACCTGTGCTAGTACGAACCCCGACCTACCGCCACATCCCCGGCCCGCGATATCTCGCCGTCCACACACGCACACACAACCACACATATATCCATACACCTCTATAAGATAGAAGCATGCTCCTCCCATCCTTCCGGCGGTACCGCCGCCAACTCCGCACATTACTCTCGTCTCTCCTCCTCCTGCTCTTCCTCGACGCGTTCATGACCGTAGTCTCACGCCCAAGCACGACCTACGCACCCTTGTCGTCCACCTCGTCAGGACAAACCAACAATATGAACCCAGACCAAGAAAAAATCTTCATCGTCTCCGTGCACCGGAACACGGAGAAGATACTTCGCGCGCACTGGAACGATGCGATTATCTCCTTGGCGCAATACTTTGGGCCGCAGAACGTGTATTTCAGCGCGGTGGAGTCGGGAAGCCAGGACCACACCAAGGACGCGCTCGCGGAGCTGAGGCTTAGGCTCCTGGCGTTGGGCGTGGGAAACGAGGTCGTGCTGGGCACGACCGTGAAGGAGCAGTTGAGGGAACTGGACGCCAGGCCGAGCGCGGGGGGAAGGAGGGAGGATGGCTGGATATGGAACAGATTCGAAGAGAGGTGGGATATGCGCCGGATTCCGTACCTGAGCAGGGTGCGAAACCAGGCGATGGAGCCGCTGTACAGGTTGCTGGCGGGGGAAGGAAGGAAATTTGACAAAGTGCTCTGGATCAACGACGTGGCGTTCGATACCCGGGATATAGTCACTTTGCTGGAAACGAGAGGGGGGAAGTACGCTGCTGCCTGCAGCATGGATTTCAAGACTCCGCCGTTTTATTACGACACTTTTGCGCTGAGGGATGATGAGGGAAACAAGGCGGCGGGGGATAGGTGGCCTTGGTTTTCGAGCCACGAGGCGAGGTGGAGGGCCAAGAGATTGAAGCCCACGAGGGTGAAGAGTTGTTGGAACGGGGTCGTGGGGTTTGATGCTTGGCCGTTCTACTCGGTGGAGCCTGGGAAGCTGCCGACGTGGGAGGAGGGGGCGGGGGAAGAGGAGTTTGAGCATTGGGCCAGGGCTAAGAACAAGAGGATGGCGAAGGATGAGGCAGGAGGGAATACGACGGACCCAGAAAGAGAGACAGAAATACACCGGTACGACAGCTTTGGGGAGCACGAGACCACAATAGCGAAGAGAAACCAAGCAGCCACCACGCCGGGAACGACACACCTCGAGTTCCGCGGCGTTCCCGACTCCCTGGCAGACTTGCACCTGGAAGGAAGCGAGTGCTGTCTCATCCACGCGGACAACCCGCTATCAGACCACCCCGACTACGGCGTCTGGCTCAACCCGAACGTGAGGGTGGGCTACACGGTCCCTGCGTACGAGGCGGTGAAGGGGGGCACTTTTCCCAGGAAGGGGATGGACGCAGTGTGGGGCGTGTGGAGTAATAGGTTATGGAGGATGAGGGGGACAGTGCAGGTCAGTCTCGAGAGGTGGACTGTTGCCTCAAGACTTGCTAGGTGGAAGAAGGAGGGGTTGGAAGGGAGGGAGGAGAGGGGAGATTTTTGTTTGATCAATGAGATGCAGATTATGTGGTCTAACGGCTGGAGGCATTTATAATAGATTAGGGGAGTATAAGATTAAAAAAATGGCTCCCCCTAGGTACTCTTTATTACCCTTTCTATTATGAAAGATCGAAAGCATACTTTGCAACTCTGGTTGAAGTGCTCTACAATGACAGAAGTTTCCCATTCTATCTGGTTAGCGCCTAGGATACCTAGTGTAGGGTGGGTGGATAAGAGAAGGGATATATATATATATATCATACTACTTGAGGTAGCGACAGGGTATGTACATACATCTAGGCGGCTAGCGTACTTCAGAGCGAAAACAGTTCTTTTATTATAAAAAGATTTCGGGGAAACTGAAAAGCAGGCATAATGAGACGGTCTCACAACCCCCACCAAATACTTTTAATATCTTGCGCAAAGACTTGTATTCAAGCTGACAGTATTGCAGTAGGATATCTTATAGACAACACAACCATGTAGTACTTGGCAGACCCAAAGCAAGTAGATCTATCACTCTCCTCTCTACCCCTTCTCTCTGTCTCCGAAAATGCATCAGATGCAGGGTTCTAAATGCCACCATCGAAAGTGACAAAAAAGCGGACGCAGAAAGTATGAAATGCGCCTTCCCATCCCGTCCCAAACGCCGTTTGTTGTGTGGTAATGTGTGTGTAGATATGTACACCGCTGTATCTTGTTCTTCCCGCGGCAGCCCTAGGTTTTCCGCTGACCGTGACGAGCATCCAAAGTACTATATGCTCATACCTGTATCCTCATTCCCTTGACGGTTAGCCGCGTATGTCGGCAGGGTACTGGTATAGTATCACATCCTTTATCGGTCCGTTCTGTCTTTCGGAGTTGCCTTCCTCGAGGCTGGGTGATATAAACCAAAATATCCTCCTCCTCCTCCTCCTCCTCCTCCTACTCCTCCTCCTCTACTTTCTTGCGACCTAGTCTAGGTGGACGAGTTTCGTCACTCTATATTCCGTCTTCCCACCACTTTATGCCCCTCATCCTCCTCCGTCTCTTCACTCCCCCTCTCACTTGTTATGCCACACCAACGTCCTCAGGGAATCCCAATCGTTGCTCTGCTGGTAGATGTAATGCATGCTGCTCCTCAGACTGGGCTGCAGGTCCTCGGGGTGCCACCTGAAGAGGAACATGACACACGCCCAGCTCAGGGAGGCGAAGACCGGCCACGCATGGTGGGATATCTTGTCGCTGATCTCGGGGGTGCTTATGATGGGCAGGCCCGTGTTTGGTTTTACGGACAGGCGGGCGGTGGCGAGCACGACGCGCGCAAAGACGTATATGACAATCTGCTGGTTTACGCTGCTGATCTTGCCGGAGCGGGGGGAGCGCCCGCCGAAGACTAGGTACCCGCCTAGGAGACCGGATAGGAATGTGTCGTAGGGGCCTGTCGTTGTTGCGGTTGCAAACGGTTAGTATAAATGTATGCACCTACCTTCCATTCCACCCAGATTTATTATTCTCTTCCTTTGGTTTTAGTGGGAACAAAAAAACGTACCCTCCTTCCCCGGCGTGGCACCGTAGTGTTTCAGAGCCATCATGGTGAGCTTGTAGACGGTTGCGAACTTGGCCAGGTTTTTCGCGTGCTGCCTCGTGGCCTTGAAGATGAGGTGGAGCTTCTCGCGGATGGGGCCGGAGCGGAAGAGTAGGATCATAACGAGCGCGTGGGGGAAGCGGACCTTTGCGCCGTAGACGGCGCCGTTACGGGCGGCCTTGACGATGGAGAAGATGTCATGGTAGCGGGGGTCGAGGATTATGCGGTCTATGGCAGCCTGTAGGGAGGAGAGGGGTGGCGTGGTTAGCGGGGGTTTTTAAAGGAGGATTTTGTGTATATTTGGTGGTGGGTGGGTGGCATGCGAGTGAGTGCTAGGCGAGGCGTGTTGTCATGGGGGACAATGACTACGGTGTCGCCAGTAGCGACAATGGGAAGGTTGCGGTGGTGAATATGCATTGCGATTATTTTTGGGCGGAAGGAAGAGCAAAGCAAGCGTACCTTGAGGCCCTCGAGGGCAGACATTATCGCGAACCTCGGCTATTTTGACCGAATGCAAGATCCAAGGTGTGTAGTGGTGGTTCGGTCGCGGAATCTGCTGCTGCTGCTGCGGGCCAAGGAGTTTTGAGAGAGAAGATGGGGTGCGCACGCGCGTTATAATGCCAACATTTGCGAAGGGTAGTATTCCGATCAGGAGAAAACAAGAGCAAATGAAGCAGAAAGAGAGAGAGAAGAAGAACTTTTCGAGCTGAGGGGGTTCACATTTCCAAGGAATGGAGGACGACGGATGATTGCCGTCGAGGATGGCGGTAGGTGGTGGACGCCGGCATTGGGACTCAGTGACAAACAGAATGTATGTACTGTAGGTACATATGTACATACATAGTAGAGCTCGGTCTCTCTTTGCCGCAAGTTTTTGTTGTCCCTCGGCCTGGATGGCGCATGGTCGGCTCAAAAGTCATGCGCTTGCCGGGGTGTTTCCACTCTTTGGAGACCTGCCTCTGCTGCGTTACCCGTGCCACGCCCCCACAATTGCGGGGTCGGGTTTCAATTCTTTCACCCACCCGCCTTGTGGGTGCTCGCCACCTGAACACAACTACTAGCTGAACGCAAATTTTCCCGATTTTTGACCCTTTTACTTCTACGTAATATTATGCCAACCCCATAATATTAAAAAACGAGGAAATTATTATAAGTTATAGTTAAAAAGCCGTTTAATATAAAGCCGTAAACCCGGAATATTTCTTTAAATTATTGCTTATATAATATTAGTTTTCAAATGATTAATAAAATATATAAAAGTTTTAATAATATTAATAAATTAAATTATAAAATAATTTATAACGGCTTTATAAATATATTAAAAATATTATTGGTATTTATATTTAGTATTCTAACTATTAGTAATCATAAATTTATAAAACATTATTATTAAAATGGTAAAATTAATATTTTAAATTATAATACTAGAAAATGTACCGTTTTTTATTTTTTTTTAAAAAAATCTTGAATATTACGGTTTATATAATATTATTAATATTATTTAATTCCTTGAAAAATACTTTATAAGAATTAATATATAACAGAAAATAAAAAAATTACCACGGTATAATTTTTCTCATTTTAATTCTTTTTATAAAAATTATTATTCGGAATTTAAAATATAATTTAACCGTTGAATAATATTAGGGATTATGTTTTTTTAGGGTTAATAATATAAAATAAACCCGCAATTTAATTTTAATTATTAAAAATATACAAGGAAAGTATAAAAATTAAAATTAAAATAATATATTTATATATTTATTATATTATTATTAAATTAATAAAAACACTTATATTTAATGGTTTAGGTAAAAAAGAAAAGCAAATATATTATAAGGGGGTATTTATAATTTATAATACCTAGTTTTTAATATTAAAAACGCCTATTAATAAGATTAAAAAATAAAAATATTAATTGTAGTATTAAAAAGAATGCGAAAAAACTGCATGGAAAAAAATTTATATTACGCCATTAATATAATATATATTAAAGAAAAATTATTTATATACGAAATAGAAATAGTGGGAGATAATATTAATATTATTATTAATTATATTTACAAAGCGTAGAAAGAATAATAATAGATACTCATAAAAGGGTCAAAAAATCTGGAAAATTTGCGTTCAGCTAGTAGTTGTGTTCAGGTGGCGAGCACCCACAAGGCGGGTGGGTGAAAGAATTGAAACCCGTACCCCGCAGTTGTGGGGGCGTGGCACGGGTACCCCACGATTTTACCCAGGCCCGCTCCAGCGGCAATGACGCAGCGAGAGATCGATCACTACTATGTATGCTACTGGTATCACAACAGTGTGGAAAGCCCCGTGCAATTCGTGGTGAAAGCACTGTGGGTTGGGGTTTTTGGCATGTGAAAGGGGAAAGAGCACTGGAAATCTTTGCTAAGCGCAAGATGGGACGGAGCTGAGAGGAACTGGTTTTCCTGCTTATTGGATTGGAGGTATGTACATTTTAGTCTCGTCATGTTACCAACAATCATGGCGACAATTTCGGACTGCTAACTGGCTCACCTTAAATTGTTGAACAACTATGAAAACGGGGATGACTAGGCCCAAATAATCTCGTTTATTCCCCGTATTCTAGTACCGTACCCGTGCCTAACCTTTAAACTGCCGAGGCTTGCAAAGTCTCCACAAATCAGTACGTGTTTTTCTGCCGCTCCCAAGAACTATCAAAACTACCCATTCCTGAATACTTTGCAGCCATGAAAAATGATTTGAAGCTCGCTTGTAGATACGGTGATATGCGAAGGCTGCGATAGATGCCGGGACGGCACGAAGCGGCTTCTTGAGGTTTTGTGGTGGGGCCGAGATCCCGGGCTCGGAGCTAGGTGTGACGCCATCCCCTCCATTTCTAATCGGTTGCGCGAACGTTTGAATATTTCTCGGAAACAGAGCTGCTCATACACTTGAAACTCTCTAAAGCAGCTCGTTGATATACGGCAGTACTTGTACGCTTCTGGTCTTCTCGTCTCCAGCTCCATCTCCATCACCATGCTTGGCCCTCCTGTGAACCTTCCAAAATGGTCAGTGCTCGGATAACCCAGGTTGTCGCAATACGACAGGCACTGCCAACACAGGCACCTTTGTATCGTAGATCCAAAAATCTAACAGTTAAAAACTAGGCTAGAGGAGAACTCTCATCTCCTGCAGCCGCCTGTCAACAACTATTGTGTATACAATGAGGATTTCTCAGTCATGGTATGAATTTTCAGTTTGTCTCATTTAACTTGTTCTTCACTTACACATCATTAGATCGTTGGTGGACCCAACGCCAGGACGGACTACCACATTAACACGACTCCCGAATGGTTCTACCAGTACAAGGGCGCCATGATGCTTAAGGTGGTTGACGATGGAAACTTCAGGGACATCATCATCCGCGAGGGAGACATGTTCCTCCTTCCTGGAAACACGCCACACAACCCCGTTCGCTTCGCCAACACCGTTGGTGTTGTCCTTGAGCAGAAACGACCGGAGGGAAGCGTGGATAGACTAAGGTGGTACTGCGAGGCGTGCAAAGAGATTGTCGATGAAGCGGCTTTCCACTGCACTGATCTTGGCACCCAGATCAAGGCTGCCGTCTTAGCATTCGGTGCTGATGAGAAGAGGAGGACGTGCCGGAAGTGTGGAAAGGTGGCTACCAGCAAGCCAGCGGAAGGGAGTATCAAAGACCCAAACTTGGAGTAATCAAACGAGCTGGTGCTACCGGTGTAAAAGCACGTAGACTTTGTAACATATGATATATGAAGTACCTAGAGCGTATATGTATATATAACTATATACAATTTTGCAAGGCCTATAAGTTCAAACGTATTTTTTTCTCCAATCTGTCAATTTCCCTAGGTCTCCTTATACTCGTATGACCCGGTGCTGTGTTCCACATTGACTTCGATCTTGCCCTCCTCAATCTCCTTTCCTCCGACCCTGATGCCAGCAGCCAACACATCACCTGGGACAACGGGGCCAACTCCCTTTGGTGTGCCAGTGAGTACAATATCTCCTTTATGCAGAGTCATAACCTTGGAAATATCGCTTAGAATCCTCGGGATCCTGAAAAGCATGAGCTTGGTCGAATCCTCCTGCTGCATCTTTCCGTTGACGCTGAGCCAGAGCTCGGCGTCATGGGGGTTGGGGATCATGGTCTTGGGGATGACCTGGCTGACGGGGAGGAAGGTGTCGAAGCCCTTGGCGATGTCCCAAGGGAGGCCCTTCTTTTTGGCCTCGTTCTGGATGTTGCGAGCAGTCATGTCGATGGTCACGGCGTACGCGTCGATGGCATTGGCGGCACCCTCAGTATCATCCGGAGCAAGATCCTTGACCTCTTTGCCCATGATGATGGCGAGCTCGACCTCGTAGTGGGTGCTCACCCCCTTGGGAGAGATGACGGGACCGCTGTTGGGGGGCAGGATGGATGATGGGGGCTTAAGGAAGAAAAAAGGCTGCTTGGGTGCGGCGTTCTTGAGCTCGCTGATGTGGTCGGCGTAGTTTCGGCCGATGCAGACAACCTTACCGACATTGAGAAGGCTTGGAGCCGCCGCCGCGGAGGAAAAGGCCTTGTGGAAGAGAGACATGGCGATAGAGATGAGGGTATGAAGCAGTCTTTGCAATTCATTAGTTCAAGTTCATCGCAACTTTGGGAGTTCCATTTTAACTCACCTTTTAGGCTTTCCTGAGGGTTACTCGGAGTTAATGCGGGGAGACCTTGAAGCTTGGAGTTTCGATGATGTGTATCTCCGGGACTTTAGTCTTTCGCGATGGACCACCTCAAGCAGCGTTTATAATTTCCCAAAAAAGATTGGTTGATAGGGATATAGAAATATGCCTCTAGATTCTCATCCCGTTGATAGGAGTGTCAGTTGTTTTAGAGTCAAAAGCTTATAATCATCGTGAGAAGCCGAGACTTGGCTTTGGATTGTGGGGTGTCGCTCATAAAATCCACGACTTTCGGTTAGTGCAGCCGCCGAAATGCCTGCTCGGGGCTGCAAATGGGAGTTCTCGGAATGCCGAGCACAGGTTCCACCTTCCTTCCAAGCATCGTTTCTACCGCACTCCGGAAGGTAATAACGTCGGCTCCGTGTGGCTTCCTTCCCTGACTTAAATAAGCTGAAGGGGCGCATTCATATATAGGGCAGGCGCATTATACATGGGTGAGTTTGTCATACAAATAGGCGTATTACCCAACATATTCTATAGATTCTCATTCTCCTCCAACTTTCTTCCATCTTGACTTGCACGAGACTCCACCGCATTTCTACCACCACTTGGAGAATGCGACCCCTTCGCTCTCCGCACCGTCGACGCTTGGAAATAGGCCTAGCCTTGCATTGACAAGCCTAGAATTACACCGACAATGAGGCCACCGGCCATTTTGCCTGTCAACATGTTGTCTTCCCCACCTCCAATGCCCTATCATGACCTTTCGGATGCCACCATGAAGCCCGAACTCCACACTCCATCCGCGTGATGGATTGGTCTTGATGGCAAAACTCGCTCCAATCCCTCGAGTCCCGATGCTTTTGTTGCACGCTTTGGGGTCTTTACGCAGCGCAGTCGGACCCATGCCGGCAATTGGGTTTATCAATGCAACTATGGATATCTACTGATTGTGTATGTAGAACCTCTAGGAATGCATGAGACGTAGGGACCTGGAACGTTGTATCGTGACGTAACGTCGCTAGAAGGTCTTGACATGGTACCCCCATGGAATACATATAAGCTCGTGGTAGCTCACCGGAGGAAATGATGATAATTGGCTCTCCCGGCAACATTTGCTATCCCGCCTACAAATCACAGCCAAAATCCATTATGGTATTGTTCAAGTCTATTCTAGCTTTCTTTGCAGTGGGGCTGACCCTTGGCTCCGAATTCCCAAGCAATGAGACGTACTCCCAAAACCTCCTCCGAGAATCCATGGCCTGGATGGACATGTTCTACGACGCCGACGCCGGATACCTGTACGATCTCGACTCGAACGCTTTAGTCCATGGTACGAGACACTCGGCATGGTATGCAGCTGGACTCCTAGCAAGGAACAAGCACGACGATGTGGAGCAAGCTCTGAAGATTACGAGGAACGTTATCAGCGGCCAGTTCAAGGACCCAGAGAAGCAATGGTATGGGGATTATCAGATTTACCCTGAGGAACCCACCGTGGGCACAGACCATTACCCGGCTGTGATGTACAACAGCTGGGACCCAAACTGGCGAGGTTTCATTGGCACGACATTTGTTCTCATGATGGAGGAGTTCCCAGACTTGATCCCGAATGACGACCAAAGCCTCATCATAGAAAGTCTGTACAACACGAGCGTCGGCGACAGTTATAGAGTCGGTGGAGTTGATGGGGACAATCTCTATCCCGCGTATAGCAATCCGTCGATCATGCGGGCATTTGTGTCTGGATGGACAGGGCGAAAGATAGGAGATGCCAATATGACGTTGGCTGCCGAGACCTACGCCAGCGAGGTCATTGAGCTATTCGAACGAGACAACACACTGTCCGAATTTAATAGTGGGACGTACGCTGGAGTTTCATTGTATGCGCTCACACTGTGGGCAAAATACATGCCAGAGGACTCCGTGATGAGACAGAAAGGGGCTTCGATGATCAAGTACACCTGGGAGACCTTGTCTTCGCTATACAATGCCAACATAAGGAATGTGGCAGGGCCATGGGATAGAAGCTACGGATACGACATGACTCGGTATCTTAGCATCCTAGCCCTTCAGATCTGGACCATCATTGGGAAAGACAAATCTCCCATGAATGCTAAGGTGAGAGAGAAGCGCACATCGACATTGATGTGAAAACCGTTCCGTTTGCTAACTTCTAGTCAGCCGTACGCCATGGGGCATAAGGGTGATTTCGCTATCGGCCCCCTAGTGGCCATTCTTGCCCCTTTCCACAATTCCCTTCTCGAGAAAACGTCTGTCCCTTCAACTCTACTCCAGTTCCCCGGCGAACATAATGTTGAAACAACAGCTTTCTCGCCACCCTTCGACACGTATCCTAGGAACATCACTGCGTACTTGTCAGCTAACCTCACACTGGGTGCCGAAACATTTTCCGAGGACGCGATAGGCGGTCCTGCAACGAGTGCCAACAGCTTTAACCCTGCCGTGGCGCAGTGGCTCCGGCCAGACGGGACAGTTGGGTGGGCAACATACCATCCACAGGTCAAGAGCCTCGTTGCTATCGCGGGGCAAGGCTTCTTGAGTCTCACCTATCCGGACTGGCAGGGTGGAGACAAGGACAATGTTGGAGCTTTCGTCATCCTTATCGGCACAAATTCTCCTACAGGGACCAGGGACATCACAGGGTGGGATGGTGTTGAAGGCGTGGCAGTGACCATCACTGGGAACATAAACATGCAACCTACCATCTCATTCAATGGCATTTATGGGGGTGCTGGAGAAGTCATCAAGTAAGTACCTTTATCAATCTAAATGGAAATTCGTGTGAGAATCGGCTGTCTAACGTAATAGTTCTTTCAGTGTATTTGAATTCTGGAACTTTACGTATACTGTCCCGTCGGGCATTACCGAAGCTCCTAACATGATGCTCCAATTTAAGGTCAAGGGGGAATAATGATGATTGAAGTATCATATGGACCTAACACTCTCTTTGCCGAGCGGCGGTGTGACATGGTTGGATAGCGCACCGAAAAGACTGTCCCCGTCTTTGTCTATTGGAGATATAGTAGATCAAGCTTCTCGCTATGATGTGTAAGATGAGGGAGAGAAATGCTGGAGGTGGGCATCAAGAGAGTGACAGAATTTGGGCATAAATCCTCACACACTGCACAGCCTGGGATAGCCCCGTCACGGTTTATCCTAACGTTTATAGAGCCACGGGCCGTCCCTCGGCTTAGGTTTTGAGCGGGATCCACCATATACCGCAATTAGTTCACAACAGCAGTCCCAATATTAATATCAAGGTGATGAGGAAATCCACGGGATGTAAATGACATTCCACCAGGGTTCCAATCTTCAGCATATTCTGTACACACTGTACCTGGGCATCAATCACAGGCAGGAACCTGCGCTTGGCTCTGCAGGCTGGAGCCAGCTGGCGTTTCCTCCTGCAACCAACACTTGGGCTGTGATATTAGTGGCTGCTAGTCCATCGCATCTGTTTCCATACTCACTAGTCCAGAAACTCAGTTGCTCCAAGAAAAGCATGGCCAGGCTCGTTTGCTTCCATCCAAACCCTCTGAAGAAACACTCAAGATTGTTGAGAGTATGGGATTGCAATGACATCCATGGGATGGTGGTCAATGTTTGGGGCTATTCGTCGGTGTGTGTGCCTTGCATAATCTTTGAGCTGTTGGCTCATCTAGAGTCTTGTTTCATGGCTAGACGGTCGATGGTATTGGGCGGCAGCTCTGCATGCCCCACCAGTTGAGATATCGCATTGGTGGATATCAAAGCGGTGAAGATGGGCTCTGACAGGGCGTTTGTTTATGGATGATGTAACCAGGTACACTTTCCGTCGCCATGCGGATCCTCTTGCGGCTGCTAATTTGGGTGCACTGGGATTATAGTTTTGTGGGGGCTGAAAGTCAATTAACCCCGGCAGGTACTCCTCCCGTAACACCTTCCCTGCCCCTCCCGTCCTGCTGAACCAGAAATGGACGGGACTGGCAGGAGCATTGCATCTCTCCCCTACTGCCTTTCCAACCACACAAGCACACACGCACACGCACACACGCAAACAATTCTACCTCTTCCTCCGCTAAATCCTTCTTCCCTCTTTTCCAACACCAGCTGCGCTGTGCGCCTCAGTCCTCATCGTCAACCTCACCTTATTATATCCCATACCCGTCTTGTTTTCCAAGTCAATTAGCAAACATGAAGGGAGAGGTAAGCTTCCCCGTTTCCCCCCTTTGGCGTTTTGGAGCTTTGCTGTATTCTGTAGATGTAGTCGAGCTCCGAATTGCGTTTCTCTTCCGGGCCGCCCCTCACCGACAGGTCCAATCGCTAACCGTCAATGCCAGGTTCTTCATCTTCACCTCGGCCGTACGTAACCCTGATGCCTTCACCACATGCAATAAGCTGTACCTAACACAATATTTGCAGAGGCCGGCACGCAATTGGGATCTAGCGCCTGGGAGCTCTACCTCCTGGAGCACGGTCTCGGCAAAGATGGCCGTCCCGACACCAGCAACAAGGATACCGTCGATGGCGGTTCCTTCGAGACCTTCTTCACCGAGACCAGCAGCGGCAAATACGTCCCTCGCTCCCTCTTCGTCGATCTGGACCCGTCACCCATTGATGAGATCCGCACCGGTAGCTATCGCCAGCTCTTCCACCCCGAGCTGCTGATCAGCGGCAAGGAAGATGCTGCCAACAACTATGCTCGTGGCCACTACACCATTGGAAAGGAGATGGTTGACAATGTCATTGAGCGCATTCGCCGCGTCGCTGGTATGTGCTAACCCCGCTCTATAGGCCGGTTCAATAACAG
This sequence comes from Zalerion maritima, assembly GCA_022664585.2. Lineage (NCBI taxonomy): Eukaryota > Fungi > Ascomycota > Sordariomycetes > Lulworthiales > Lulworthiaceae > Zalerion > Zalerion maritima. The sequence continues at coordinate 144,349 of JAKWBI020000019.1, read as the reverse complement.
CAGAAACCTTCCCGCCCTCGGTGACAGCGGTCATGGGGTTGAGTGAGGCTTAGTGCTAATTTCCAACTACAATTCAGACAACTGCAACTCCCTCCAGGGTTTCCTTATTTTCCACTCGTTCGGTGGCGGTACTGGCTCTGGCTTCGGCGCTCTGCTTCTTGAGCGACTCTCTACGGAGTACGGAAAGAAGTCCAAGCTCGAGTTTGCTGTCTATCCCGCCCCTCGAGTGTCCACTGCCGTCGTCGAGCCCTACAACGCAGTTCTTTCCACCCACAGCACCATCGAGAACTCGGACTGCACTTTCCTTGTCGACAACGAAGCCGTTTACGACATTTGCCGACGCAACCTCGACGTTTCCCGCCCGAGCTACGATCACCTGAACCGCCTGATTGCTCAGGTTGTCAGCTCCATCACTTCGTCCCTCCGATTTGACGGCGCCCTCAATGTTGATCTTAACGAGTTCCAGACCAATCTGGTGCCGTACCCCCGCATCCACTATCCTCTCATCAGCTACGCCCCCGTCATCTCGGCCCAGAAGAGCCAGCACGAGAGCTTTAAGGTCCACGACCTTACCTTCCAGTGTATGTTTTCCTCCACCATTCCGTGAAATGTCGATATCACGGCTGACCCCCGGATGCAGGCTTTGAGCCCAACAACCAGATGGTGGTCTGCGACCCTAGAAACGGAAAGTACATGGCTATTGCCCTGCTTTACCGCGGTGACGTTGTGCCCCGTGACTGCAACGCCGCGGTTGCCGCTCTCAAGGCCAAGGCCTCGTTCAACCTCGTCGAATGGTGTCCTACTGGGTTCAAGATCGGCATCAACTACCAGAAGCCCGTATCTGTCCCCACTAGCTCTCCTTCAGAAGGTGGACTTGCTTCTGTCGACCGGTCCGTCTCTATGCTTTCCAACACTACCGCCATCGCCGAGGCTTGGTCCCGTCTCGACCACAAGTTCGACCTCATGTACAGCAAGCGCGCCTTCGTGCACTGGTACGTCGGCGAGGGTATGGAGGAAGGAGAGTTCAGCGAGGCCCGCGAGGACCTTGCAGCCCTCGAGAAGGATTACGAGGAGGTTGCCGCTGACTCTTTCGATCCCGAGGAGGAGCTTGAGTACTAAGCTTCTCAACATGGCGAAGGGTTTGCTTGTGCGTCTGTCACCCGCGCTAGTACACACCCGAGCTTCAGCCTAGCTCCTTCGAACTTGCGAGTCGCGTGGTCTAAACGAGGATATGCGGACAAATTGGGCGGAAGTTAGAGAACTCTGTTTCTTGTCTCAGTACAAAGCAACTTTTTCTCGGCGGGGCAGTTGGGGGGATGAGAGACGGATTCTTTGGTTTTCTGTCCGAAAGATTCTCATTTATTGCTTTTCTTTCTTGTAACAGTCCAGTTAGTAGGCTACATACACCCGCGGAGGAAGAGGAGACTGACAAGGAAAACTGACGTCCTTACAATATTTCACCACCGCTATTTTTCTATTTTATCCCCCCTAAAAAGTAGTGGAGGGTGTTTCCATCGCTTGGTTGTTGTGCCATGGCCCTCAAGACTAATATTGGTCTACTTAGCTAATACCCGTGGAGATTCAAGATACCTTGTTTATTGATGCCCGTTTGCTGGCCCGGTTTTGTGTGATGGTGTGGGTCAAGCCCGACACCATTTACTTGGCGACATCCTCCTGGGTATTAGATAAACCTTGTTTTTATTTGATGGGAGTTTTGACTGCCGTAGGCCTACGATACATTTGTCTCTGCTTTGACATGAATTGGTACAGTCGGATAATAGCACTGCAGACCTCTGCAATGTTACGTTGCGAAGGTGGGCTGGGTTATCGGACTAGCGGCGTCGCATTGCATTGCATTATCTTTGAGGTTCGAAGCCTTGCCCCGAGAAAGACTCTTCCAGTGCCACCACCTGTTGTAGATCTGTGGGGGTTTCCCATATCTACGCTCCTCTGAATCGCTCGAACGAGATAAGTTTGATTATTGGGCCCCGTGAATCTAGGGAACTTTTGAGACGGCATATTACTAGTATGATAGTACTTGGTTGTCGCGATGTACGCCGCGGTTCGTCGGAGATGGTATTTATATAACATTGCAAGTAGATTGATGGACTCGGCTGTTGTATCTGTTGAGGGGAGTATGGGTAGGCCGACAGGTACTTAATAATAAGCTAACGGTAGGTTGCCTTAGTTCCGTAGAAGCACATAGCATGCTATAGCTGTGTGGGAATGTTTCGTGTATTGGGGGCTTGGGCTGTAAAGTTTCCTTTTTACCCCCACTTCCTACTACTAGTGGTGGCTCTTTTGGTGTATTGGCGCATGTGATGGATCTTATTGGTTGGCTTGGAAAAAATATCATCGGAAACTATGTAGATAGGTGAAAAGTCGAGTCAAGCCCGAGTCCTTTTTTTATTCTCGGGAAATATATTTATAAAATATTCATCTTCCAGTATTATTAATCTGGTGGTCTTTTGCTTTTCCCTACCTTTCTAGGGTCGTTCCCACGGCTCCTCAGTTAGGTATCATCGATGGATATCCGATTATGGGCTTTGTAGCTTGGGAATTGGGTTATATTTTTTGGCCTCAAATCAGAAGTGGATGTGCTGCACTGATCGGAGTAGAGCAAGCCAATTCTATCTTGTAGTTGAGAAAGGGGGTAAAGTATAATGAGTCCAAGCTCCAAACCGGAAGCGGCAGGACAAAGTCGGCTTTTCTGCTTTTTTTTTTTTGGAAGGGGGGGGGTGGGGGCGTACGTTCATCCCTTCCCGGGTCAGGTTTACTCTTGGAATTTCATATTTCCCATCTCCCTTCCGTCTGCTTTCGAGCTGCAGATTATAAAAAATAAATCAAAATTCGGTATTATTCGATAATATTAATTAATCAGCAAACCCTAACTATTTGCCTAATACTGGTCCAGCACTTAATACTATCTCATCCGACACCGCAGACAGAACACCCATCCATCCAGTAGGTGATTGATAAATCAATGGCGCCCCGCCACCACCCCTTTTGCTTAACCCAGCCTCGCCTCCCCTTTGGCGGATGGGTGAGGAAGCGTTGCAATAGAATAATAGGAAAGGAATGATGGATGCTTAGTGGGGATTTTGGGTGGGTAGGTACCTATAGTGCAACACGTGATACTAAAGGTGACCAGGCTCGGATAAGATCCATGTTACTGGCATCAGATATCAATAAGGTTCGTCGTTTTGTCTCTCTAACCTCTTTTACTAGTCTGCCTTGAGCTAGGTGATCCTACTATACAGGAAAAAGGGATATTTCTTCAGTACGGGTATGGAAGGTGCTACAAATTAACTACTTTTGCGTGATGCGCCGCAACAGCATAAGTTATCCATCGATGCTAATATTCGCAAAACCACCCGAGCCGGTGGTTTGCTAAGAAAGCTGGCTTTATTTTCTCGGAGGTACACCTCGGGAAGGTGAAAAATCGCCGACGTCTCAGCTATTGTGGGTGCCCATGCAAGCTATGCGTGCTGTGACATTGATGGTGCGCAGGAGACTATAGAAACTACTATGGTAAAAGTCAATGCATGGCCTCTTGGCACCAGGGCGCCCCAGTCTGCTTGACAGTTCCCGTTCATTCAAACTTGAAATAAAATGGATATATGAGTTGTCCCAACTTCATCTTATCAACGAGATTTTTGTATTTTTAGTCTTCGAATATATCCCCCCCCCCCCCCCCCTTTTTTTATTTTATTTTTACCATCCTCGGTAGTCCGGCGACATTCGCCTCACTGCCCGTTTATTATTTATTGATGAGAGGGAGAGAACACATGGATGCTAGGATGCGGATCTTGACGACAAATATGACAGAGAATGTCATCATGACGACAGAAACTTGAAGCCCATCGAATCGGGCAGCAGCAGCGCGAACTAGATGGACTGCCCGGGACTTTTGAAGGGAGGGGCATGGATAGAATAGAATACGGAAGCTTTACCTTATGCCATGATCCTGGAAACATACAGAGCTCAACTTCTCCCCCTTGTGATCCGACTAGAATTGAGTTAATTAATCTTCAGGATCCCCTCGGTGGGAATGAAAAGGCATCCAGGCCCCATTGGGATTCCACCAGGATTAGTTTTCTGTCGGGAAATCTACCCCAGGGTATGCAAGAGCTTTTTAACAGAGACTAGTGGTGTTCAAAATAGTGCCTCGGAGAAAGCGCTCTGTCTGGGATGGGATTAAGCCAAGTTGGTACACCACGACGACCTATGTACCATTTCCGGCTTTCAAAAAACCAGAGATATGTAAGCTAGTTCCGGTAATGGCCCATCAAGTGAAGGGGCTTTCGGTTCTGTGTGGCGTTGGTGGAGGTGGAGGATGGGCTTTTGCCTTATTTCTTCTTTTTCTTGTCTGGCTGGCTAGCTTGCACTTGTAGATTTCCGAAACAGTGGTGGACTTACAGTACTTGTATTGCAGCGCGCGTTCAAGCCAACTTCAAAGCTTCTAGTAGAATTCTGGAGGTAAATAGGGAGGACGCCGTGCTCACCTCCGATGACGTGGTGTATATTCTCGCTCACCAACATTTCGATGACCAAACCACCGCATCGCAGACCATCAACTCCACCTATAAAAACCATAGCATTGGATTCCCCCATGTGGGATTCACCCTATCACCCCCTTCACATCCATCAAACCGATAAAAACTAGTCAGCAATATCCATTTCTGCTGGCAACTAGTCAGTATCCTCACACGCCACGACTCGCATCTCCATTACCGGTCGACAGATCAGCGCCACATCCGTCACCTACAACAGGCGCCTTCATCCCATTGCTTTTTTCTTGCCCCCTTTTTCTTCTTCTTTATCTCATTTTTCTCGCGGGATGCAAGGACCAGCACTGAAACTCCGAGACCCCAATGTTCGTGTGTTCCTGCAGCGGAAAAAAGAATGCGGATGTCTTGGATGTGACGCCCACACAACGGGCGTCTGTCGGTTGAGAGGCTCCTCCTTATTTCGTCGAAGTTGGAATTCAAGAAGGACTACGGATTATAGATTGAGGAATCCCTCGGCGAGCACGCAAACGCTCACACAAATACGTGGCAGTGGGTTATCACAACCCCTTTATAGTCCCAACAGAAATTATCCCCCTCGGCGGGCGGCTTGTCCCATCGGGCCCAACCTTGTCGTCTTTGAAAACACGCGGATGTGGTCCGAGAGGGTGGTACCGCCGTCAGTTTGCGATAGAGCTGTTTGCACCACGAACAGCCCACCGCCATGACTCGAGCCGGACTGGAAACCGTGGCCTACTCTCAGGGATTCCCCGCCGGCTCGATTTCCAGGGCACGCAAGAGGTATTCACAATGCCGCGCGCACAAAGCCAGATCAGATGCCTTTGCGATCTACATAGAAACAGCCTTTGCGCAACGCGAGACCCAGCCCGCCGGAAAACCCAATAAGCTTTCTCTTCAGCAGGGGCTAGCACAAGCTTCCAGGGCCCTAACTTCTTGTCCTACAGACCCTCACACGCACCCGCTTCCGCCTGTTGCAAGTTCCCGTCGGCTGGGACGGACACCGCAAACACTCTCCCATGCTTGCCGCTCGAGTCTGTTCTGGGGTACCTGACGGCCCGATCAACTCTAATATATTGCATCCGCCGTATCAGATATATAGCTCCCTGCCCCAGATCTGGCCGGCACACGCAGCTTTCCCGCCCCAAAACATTCTGACCACCGGGATATTTTCCCCATCACCCGACTTGGCCTGTCTGACGAGCCACGGTCGCCGCAGGTATTCCTCGCAGGTGGGGATTGCGGTGTCATACAGCACGTCCACGTCTCCCGATCTGGTTGGGACCGTGCACCGTGTAACGTGCAACAGCTGCAAAAGAAGACCTAAAATTGATATCTGACAGCCTCAGCCTTAGGGTACGGGTGAAGTTGTGGCACTGGACATGTACAATATATACAAGGATAGCATCTAGCGGTCTATGCAAGTCAAGTTGCTAAAAGCAGATACCTGTGCTTATGAGGCCCAGAATGGTGAATTCGGGGCTGTGATGGTGTGCGCATTTGGGTGCCGGGAACGCGAGTTCATCATCACAAGGCAATACAAAGTTAAAGAGGTAGTGGGAGCCAAAGGAGACCGCGATACTCTGGAAGTATAGAGATTACGCCGATTATATTAGCACTTTTCTAATCATCACTGCAAGCACCCGCCGAGCACATGACATGCCTGTCGTGTTTATCCTTTCCTTCTCGAACAGCCGGGAAGGTGGAATCAGTGCAACCTCATGCGACACCTCAACCTGAGCGGCTTTTACCAACACAGGTCTCCACATGCTACAAGTTTACGTGATGGCAATGTCCGCTGATTTCAGCATAGGTTTTTCTCCTCGCCGGGGAAGAAGCGCGGCCGGATGTAATTGTATAATTACAAGCAGTGGAGCATACTTTTATCAATGACGAAAAACGAGATCCACAGCAGAGTGAAGGGCGGGCAAAGTCCCACTGGGCAACTGGAGAGGACCTGGCAAGCCTGGGATAGGGCGCTGCCAGAACAGTGGAAAATGCGGAGGCGAGCTGCCGGAAGGCCTGTACCTCTCGTAGACAAAATCAAGCTTGATGACAGAAAAGGGGTGGAGAAAGAAGAGTGGTGGATGCTCAAAGAGGAAAGCGGTTGGATAGTTTTGGGTGGGTAGGGGAGATTGCCCCAACATTCTACACTAAGGTGTCCTCACCCGCTTGGGGGAGCGAAATTGAGAAATCACAGCCACGCGGCCGCGCTCGCCGGACAGCTGCCACACAGAGACACGTCCACAGCTGAAAGGGAGGTTGGAGCGAAGAGCAGGATGCAGCACGAGACGATTAAAACGACCGGAAAAGGAGAGGGGGGAGGCTTGCCAGTTGCAAGAGCAGATCTAGAGGCAAACAAAGCACGGGAACACAGTCTAGTCCGTTCGTGGAATTGAGTGGTAGGCGCAATATTTGGAGTTTCGGGGGCGACTACGCCTCGCGCGCCTTGGTTGCAGTGAAGCGCATCCATCATCCACACCGTAGCCTGGAGTCGGGGGGCAATACGGCAACGCTGAGCCGCCGCTAGATGTTGGTTGCAGGAAATTGTGTCTTATAAAATGGTAGGTTGTTGGATGCATCCGTTAAGGAGATGAAAATGCGGCGAAAGCTGATGACGACCGCAAAATGAGAACGATGGGTTTTATTGGTGATTCGTAAACAGCAAGACTCGAATGCTCTGCTCATGGAGGCGACGGCGGTTGTATTGAGATGCTTGAAAAGCGCTCGCGGTCAGAGAAGCCAGAGATCACTGTGGGGTAAAAGTGGTAGGATCAGGATACGCTTCCTTCACTTGCGGCTTGCCTTCCCAATGCATGCATAGAGGCCCGCACTTATGAAATTGTGTTCAGGGGAAAACCAGCGCCACAGGCCATGATGGGGTCCGAGAATTGGCAGGAACGAAGTCACGAACGACTCCATCCACTGGGATTGGTGTGGCGGTCAGGTACGGGTCTGCGCGTTACCCCACTCTGTCAGGTACAACAGCCATGTGATTGGGTCGCCGTCCGTGGAAGGAGACAACACCTCCCCTTTGTGAAAACAAACGGACAAAATGCATCATATCCAGTCTGCCGCCGCTGGTAGAGTCAAGATGGCGCAGTCGTTTGATCAGTCCGGCGAAAGCTACCGCAGACGAATTACTTGGTTCAGCAAAGAATTGTCGAGTAATGGTGCTCACGACAGAAATTGAGCAATTCGATAAAACCGTCCTTGGCGAAAGGGGGAAACATGTTATTTGAAGGTAATTTTGTTTTTGTAGTGATTTTGAAGTGGCGGCAATTCTGCGGCTTCGAAACATCAAAGGGCCTCTTGTAATTCCCAGCCACAGCCAATTGCGCACAAGAGAAAGTTGTGCCTGTTGTGCCTGCTGCTAAGTGGTAAGAGTGCCGGGGTGGCCCTTGCCCGGATTCAACATAAGTCTTGACGCTAAAGAAGGCGAGTGGTAATTTCCTAGAGTTCCAGTCAAGCAACATTGCGCGCCAAAAGCGATCTTCGTAGAGCAGTCTTGGCAGGACCCGCCCTCTGCTCGTTGCTCCTCTTTCCTTTTCTCCCTTTTCTCTCTTTCCCTCCCTCCCCATCCGCTCTTTTTGATCCTTAACATCATTTTGTTTCTACCCTCGGGCTCACGACTTCCTCGCCGTTGCGGTAACCTTTCAAGTCCCCAAGAAACAATCCAGCCAACTTGAGAGCTCAGCCTCTCTACCACACTCTTTTGGAATATCGACATTCAGTTGCAAGCGGTCTAATTCACCTTGTTATTTACTCAAAATCAACATACACACATTCGTTTCTTCGATCGAACGTAGAATTAGAATTAAATCTATATTCTCAGCGATCATAACTAACAATCAAGGTATGTTCCAAGCTTGAGGAGGAGCAGCATGATAGACATGTTTGGGACAGAGAGGAATGGTTGAGTTCGGCTTTGTGGCATCGTTCGGATATCCCTTGGTCTCATCTGGGTGAGACTCGAAGACAAGGGATGTGTCGACAACATTTTGTCGTCACTGGAATTCAGGTTGACATTGCAAACAACACAAAGCCCACCAACCACGCCACCGCGTTGGCACTTGCTATCAAAGAGTGTCAAGGGGTTTCTTCGTACTCCGTCTCCTGTAGCCTCAAAAGGGAGGGATACAGAACAAATGAGTGAGGGCTAACCGGTCACTCTGTAGGCACCGTTCTCGCTCTATATTGACATACATCAAACGCATCAACAAATCATCAACGACATGAAGGCTGCTCTCAGCATCGCCATTGCGGCCTCGCTGGCATTGGGCGCATCTGCCCAGCCGCACAACCATGCTCGCCACCACCACCGTGCCAGGGATGATGTCCCTACTCGTGTTCTCAAGCGCTCTGCTTCCAAGACCGCCACTGCTGTTGAGACGGAAACTGTCTGGCAGGTAGCTGGTGGAGATGTCATGTCTGCTGCCGAGGCCGCCGAGTGCCTTGAGAACGGGAACTGCGTTATTGTCGGCAGCTCGAACGCACAAGATAGCAGCTCCCACTCCAGCGCCTCTCCATCCGCTTCCGCCCATGTTTTCAAGGAGGAGGAGGAGGATGATGAGACCACGACCAGCTCCAGCTCCTCTAGCACTAGCACCAGCACGAGCACGACCAGCAGCTCCAGCAGCTCGGAAGCTGCTAGCTCTACCTCCAAGGCTGCGACCACCACAGCTGCTTCCACGTCCAGCATGCTCGACGTTGACAACGTCGATGTGGAATTCCCCGACAACGAGTATGACTGTGACTCTCTTCCTTCCGGTTTCGGTGCCGTCGCGGCTGAATACCTGGGCATGAGTGGCTGGCTGGGTATTCAGTGGGGCTGGACCGACATCATTACCGGTGTGTCTGGTGACACCTGCTCGTCTGGTGCCCATTGCACCTACCTTTGCCCCGAGGGCTACGAGAAGGCTCAGTGGCCAGAGCGCCAGGGCAACGATGACGAGTCTATTGGTGGATTGTACTGCAACTCCAACAACAAGCTTGTCAAGACTCGCGACGGTGCCAACACTCTCTGCCAGAAGGGCAAGGGTGGTGTCACTGTCACGAACTCCCTCTCCGAGACCGTTTACATGTGCCGAACCGACTACCCTGGCACTGAGGCTATGCTGATTCCCATCGCGGTCGAGCCCGGCACAACTCACGACGTTACCAACCCCTCCCAGACCGAGTACTTGTGGAAGGGCATGAAGACCAGCGCTCAGTACTACCTCAACAACCCTGGTCTGACTCGTGACCAGGCCTGCACCTGGGACAGTGATGAGTCCAACATTGCCAGTGCCGGTGACAAGGCGCCTACAAACTTTGGCACCGGCATTGACGGTGGTACCACCTACTTCTCCATCTTCCCCAATGCCGCTGTCTCCACTGCCACTCTGGAGTACAACGTCCAAATTTCAGTCGATGGGGAGGAGACCTGCACCCTGGTGGATGGCGTCTACTCAACATCCAGCAGTGGCTGCACGGTAAGTCTAACCAATCTTTTCTCGTGATCTCTTCTCTGTCCCATGCATACTAACGCTCTATCTACATACAGGGCGCCTCCTCTGGGGGCGATATCGTCATCAAGTTCTATTAAGAAGCACACGACCCAGTCCAGCGGCAACCGTTACCCCTTATGTCGCTGCGATTTCTTTTTCGTTTTTCTGATTTAATTACATGAAATATAGTGGTGTCTCGAATCGTCCCAGTGTCGGATATCAGGCAATTTATCAATTCAGCTGCAATATTCAACACGAATCTTACCAATCGTCCCCATCATCTAACCCTTCGCTCGTGTTTACACGCTTTGTTCGATTCTTGTCCCGAAAGTTTTTTTTGGCGCTTGTCTGTTACCTTGTACTGGCGGCCTTACGATATCATCGCATACAGAGCCGTTGCTTATCGGAAAAAGGAACGTGCCTCGCATTTCGATCTGGACAAGCATGAGCAATCTCTTGGGGTGCGCGGTCTGAGCGGCCTTTTATATCTTGTCTATACGTTGAACTTGTGTCACATTATTATACCAATTTTATGCATGGGGGCGGCGTCATTATTTGGTGAGCGAGCAACTGTGGAAGTATTCTTCTGTCATGTTCATGTCTTGGAGATACACTTGGTATTTGTGCTACTTACTACTACTTTTCGGCGAATCGAGGAAGCAGCGCTATGAGGTGAATGAAGGTGACTGTTTTGACGGGTTTGATTGGCGTAGGAGATTGAAGTGAGGACAGACGTGTCGAGGAAACTGGCTTGGAGCAATGCTACATGGGCTTGGACACTTGTAGCAACCGCACAGTGGCTAAGATCTCATATTCTTGTCTGTAACATATGATGTCTGCCGCCCAATGATGGCCGGAAGGAGGAAATGGGACTCGGCCCTCTATTCTGTCCTAAGCAAGGAATAACTGGAAGATAGCAGGAGATGAAGCGGGTGTGGGGAGGCTGTACGTTGTCACAGGCGATACCCTTGGTGTTCTTCTCTCACCTGCGTGGTGTATGCACTGGGTGTGAGCTCTGTATTTGAAAGACGTCTCTTTTGTTTTTGTTGCCCTTTTTTACTAATATATCGCTCATGTTTCCCCCCCCCAGCGATGCTACTTCTGCCTTGTGATTTCCCATCCGAATACGAATACGCATCATATTGGAGTAGTACGTACGTATGCCATGCATATCCGTGTTTGGCTCAGCAAGATTCAGTTGGCTAAAGTATATAATTTGTTTGGTTTTCAACATTGGCTCGCTTCTTTTCCATCTTGCGAGAGTGACATGGAGCAGTTCCTTCGACCGATTTAATAATATCTCGGGGACAAAGATCGGAATCTTTGTCTTCCCGAGCAGCTAAATCTCAATACAGCAAATGCAACTTCATCCTCGAAAAACTGAACCACGGTAACTCGGGTGGAAATATATTTAGTTTCATGTTAATTTACCTGTAGCCATCGAGTGTCACAAACTCTCGTCCCTTCTTTTTAACATTTTTATGTAAAAAACAATGAAAAGATGAAAAAGGCTTAAATCCGCTTATTTGTTCCTATTTTATATATCGAATAATATTACTACCACTACTACGGCGCCGGATTATTGGTGCCCGTATTACTTTGCGAGCCACGTAAAGTAATAACAATATAATGACACCTAGCACTACCAACTTCCAGGACCATAGTTTATGAGAACAGTATACAAAGAGTCTCCTTGTTTTAACTGCAGACCATTTTACTTACTTATCTGAAACTGCGGCACGGTGAAGAATTGAAGTACAATTTTGAACCTTGTAGTGAGTAATGGATGGATGGGCTCTTCCAGGAGTCTTATTTTGAGCTTCGCAATCCAAGCAAGACAACGAATACTCAAGGAAGTGGGGGAGGGGGGGGGGGGGAGGGGGGTAGGATAGAGTATTGGTATGGTACATGTAGATACCAAGACGCGAGGAAAATAAGACTTGGGGGCTCGAAGTATGATGAATAGTCAGGATTGGTGTTGGGTTTTTATCGCGCATTCGTGCTTGTTAAAAGCAAGGATGAGTTTAAAAATTACATGGCGACGGCAATGTGTCCACGACTCTTGCCATACATACTACCTCGCAGGTAATTTATTTCGAAACCAGCCATCGCTCCCAAGACTTTTTTGGCGCCGGCAGAACCCGTCTTGCAGCCGTATCCCAGAGACTAGGGACGCGCTCCGCAGATCTGGATACCCTTCTGAAGCGCAAGTCGAGATTCCCTCTAGAATTGCGATCCTACCAAAATGCAGCCCGGCCGACCATGGCAGAGCCCAGGAATATCTTCCTGAAGTCTAGCTCGTGCTTATGCTGTTATGCATTCAATGATACGGTGGGCCGATATCCAAACATACCGACCGGTTTTTGGTTGGGAGAGTATTTCCTCCTTTGTAAAAGTTTACTCACTCCCTCCAAGTTTCCCACGGCCCATGTGATAGCTCCGGGAAAGATAAAAGATCTCAAATTATATATAGCACGTTATCCTTCACTGTAGCCGTAGAACCAACCACTCATCCGTCGCAGCAACCGTGCCCCGAACCCCTCCGCTCCTCCTTGAGACATGAGAGCCCTTCGGCAACCCAACGTCATCCCTCGTCACGTCTAGCCAACCTTACCATGGTCCTCGCCATCTCAACCACCTTCCAACAAACTCAAACTCAAACCTCGTCCCAGCCCCTCCTCCTGCCCACCCACTTGACCACGTAAACCAGCCCCAGCAAGACGGGCACCTCGATGAGCGGTCCCACCGTCGCGGCCAGCGCCTCGTCGCTGTCCGGCCCAAAACTCGCCACCGCCACCGCAATGGCCAGCTCAAAGTTGTTGCTGGCCGCCGTGAAGGCCTGCGTGGCGGCGAGCCCGTACCGGAAGCCCACCTTGTGGCAAACGTAGAGCGTCGCGGAGAACAGGACGCAGAAATACACCACCAGGGGGGCGGCTACCCGGACCACGGACACGATCTGGGAGACGACCCGCGCGCCCTGCGACGCGAACAGGACGATGATGGTGAAGAGCAGCCCCACGAGGGACAGGGGGCCGATGAAAGGGATGAACTTTCTCTCGTAGAAAGTGATTCCCGCCGTCCTGATGAGCGCAAACCTCGTGACGATGGCCGCGGCGAGAGGGATCCCGAGGAACACCGCCACCGACGTGGCCACCGTGGAGTAGTCGACGCTGAACCCGGCCTCGCCGTCCGAGGGGGCGACGTCGGCGTTGTCCCGCTCGAAGTTCGGGTTGAACACCTTGATGAAGAGAAGCGCCAGGGGCGCGAAGAGCACTATCTGGAGAAGGGAGTTCACGGCGACGAGAATGGCGCAGTAATCCCCGTCGCCGTTCGCGAGGCCGGTCCATATGAGCACCATTGCTATGCAGCGCGCGATGCCCACGAGGATGAGGCCTTGCCGGAGGTGCGGCTCGTCGGGGAGGAAGGCCCACGAGAGGGCGAGCTGCAAGGGAGGAGGAGGAAAGAAGGGGAAGCGTGTTAGTTGTTCAGTTCTTGTTGTTTCATTTGCTGCTGCTGCTGCTGGTTGCGGCAGAGGATAGATAGGGTAGGCATGGGCAAGGACGAGAGGGAATGGAAGGCTGGCAGGAAAGGAGAGGAAAGGAAAAAAAAGGAAAGGGAGAACTTACCATAAACAACGGGGCGATGAGCCAGTTGACCAAGATACTAAACCCCAGCTGGACCCAGACTTCTCGCTGGCGAAAAACCTCGTGGAGCCGCTCGTACTGAACCTTGCAGAGGATGGGATACATCATAACCAGCAGACCGATTGCTACAAGTTTATAATTTTTTTTTCGTCGTCCAGGTTAGCTTCGCGATCCCGTGTATGTCCTTCTCATAGACTCTCTTTCGTCCCCGCGTCAACATGAACCTCATCATCACGAAACTCATTTCGTCTGCCTCCATAGGTACCCTCCCCGTTTCTCACTCCTTACCACATGCTCCTCCCTCCTCAAACCCTAGTACTAGCAAGGAAAAAAAGAAAGAAAGAAAGAAAGAAAGAAAGAAAGAAAGAAAGAAAGAAAGAAAGAAAGAAAGAAAACATACCGATAGGGGCCGAGACCTCGGCAAACTTGCCCTTCTGCAGTGCCTCGGCGACGCCGCCCACGAAATTCCCCAGCAGTATCCCGATTAGCATCGCGAGAAAGATCCACACCGCGAGGAACCTATCCAGCAGCCCCAGCCTCTTGAAGACGGACTCGTCTTCCCTTTGTCCCGCCGCGGGAGGCGCAAGTCGCCCCCCGCATTGCGCGCCGTCGGCGGAAGGACCGCAGGCATCGTTGCCCTGCTCCAGGTCCGATGCCTGCGGCAGCGTCGCGTCCTCCCGCTGCTGCTGCTGCTGCTTTTCGGACGCAGACACAGATGCAGACGCAGACGCAGACATGCTCTTGATCTGCGGCGATGGGCCCGAAAAGGTTTCCCCATCCCCTGCAGTTCCTTTCTCGCTTGGTGTTGTTATCATTGTGCGTACGTGTGTGCGTGTGTGAGTGTGTGTCTGGTGTGTTGTGTTTGCGCGCGCGCTGTTCGGGGTGCCGCGCACACGACTCTTGGGCAGGTAGCGTGTTATCGTCGAGCCTGTTGTTGTATTATTCCTCGTTCTCGTTCTCTGCAAATCTATCTCAGTGTCGTCCGAGCTTGGGAGAGGGTTCGGTTTGCTATGTAAAGGAAGGGAGAAGCAAAATCGTATTTCCTCGAGTCGCGGAATCTGTTTGCGGTCTAGTCGTGGTCCGTAAAAAAGGGTAGCTTTCCCTCAGAGCTTCCCAACTATAGAGATATAGATATGTATATCACAGCAAGAAGGGAAGAAAAAAGGAAGAGAAGGGAAGGGAGAGTATGTCTGTACGCTGTCTATTAAATAGGGCCGAAGGATAAGAAAATGCCAGTCAACGTGATCCGTGCCTTAGAAGACGAGAGAGAGAGAGAGAGAGAGAGAGAGTGAAACACCAAAACACATTAGTAGTGACTAAGATATAGAAACTCGGGGAAGCTGTCATTTTTAAACATCTCTCTCAAAGCTCGAAGACTATTCAAGCATGCTTGGCTGCTTGGCCAATTGAGCCAATCAGCGCCGTTGGATGACTTTTGATCATGACATACCGCAGAATTTCCTTTTTGGGACAGCAGACCCTCGCGCCAAGACCGGTCTATACTCAAATCCGTCTGCGACATCGCCTGTCTTTTCGCGTGAAGATCATTGTCAAATACTAGTATGTTCTGCCTGCGCTATGGCTTGAATGGGTCATGGTGGAATCAACAACATCCATCGATTTCAGCACGTGCTGGTGGATGGAAATCGCCCTACTCAACTTTCAAAATTAACCAGCTATCGGGAACTTATCATGTCATCCGTCACTTCCTACCACTATCACTACTGCCTAGTAAATAAGTGTTTGAACTATTGTTGAACAGCAAGCGTTTGCACTGTATTTCATGAGTGATTATCCCATCATCGCATTGCACCAACCCCTTCAGAAAATGGTAAAAACCTGACTAGAAGCGTCACTGGAAATACTACTGCAAGGAAGGCGATTGGTGACACCAGTCGTGTGATGGCGGCGGCTTGATGATTTCTTTTACCGCTGATGATACAATTAACGAACCGATAAATAAACGTTACGCAGGGCAAAAACAAGGAGGTAAAGGGATTTAATGTACACCGCAGCGCAAAAACAGAGCCTCAATAACTGCGGAGGAAGGAGACTTCGCTTCTCGTCTATCAAGAACAGGAATGAAATCATGTTTGGCGGGCCCAAGCCCAAGCGAGAGAAACATCTGTAGAGTATTTTCATTGCTTATCCCCAGCTCCTCTCCCCAATTCGTCGTTGATTGCGAGTACTGCTCCATCCTATGCCGCCTTGGGCAGTCTTAAACACATGCATCAGCCACGTCCTTGATGACTGGGTAGAAAATTGCACATTCTGTGCACTGCGATATGTACCGGACGCAGGAGACCCGAGAGGTGGTGACTAGTGATCCAGGTTTTCCCCCCGAAGTGTTTGATTCTGTCCGCGCGAGTACAAGAGGCCGAGGGGGGGCGATAGAAGATTGAAATCGACGGGGTGCAGAGCCAACAGGGGGGAGAAGTTTTGGTCGCTCAGTATGCTTCGGCGAAGAGGAAAAGGACAAGACGTGATGAGAAGGAATCGGAAAGAAACCAAGATCTAGTCCCGCCATTTCTTATTATGGTGTCGCCGGGTATAAGTTACGCTGCAGTTCTACTTCGCGCTGTTATCGCCGGACGGGTTTCCCTTAGCTTGTCCGTTTGGAGCTTTTCCCTGCTGGTTCAAAGCAGCATTATTTCCTGCAGCTTGGGCACTGGGCCAGTCTGCGGATTCCAGTTCCTTCTTGGGTTGAAGCCTGGACGGAATTGGAGGATGAGGAGGAAGGGAGTCTGGTGGCGGCGGAAGCGAAGAATGAGAGGCAGCTTTTGGAGTCCCCCCAGATGGTGCTTTGGAGGTCAAGGTATGGAACCCATCACCACTCAGCTTCCCGATTTCCTTGATATGGTGAATGGCTTTGAGAACAGTCAAGTCTTCCTGGTCCTTGTCATTCAGCAACAGGCGCTGCTCCAGCGTGAGTCTCCCGCCATTCGCCTCTCTCTGTTTGAGGGCAGCTTCTCTGACAGCCGGGTCATGGACAAAGCGGCACTTGCCCTTCTTCCCACACGTGCCGCCAGTGCTGTAATACTTGCAGTGTTTAGTAGGGTCTGCCTTGTTGTTAGACTGTGAAAGGAGGGGGGATGCAACAGGTTTGGCAGCCGAGACGACTTCAGGCTTTTCGTCCTCTTCAGAAGACACCGACGAGCTGTCGTCAACATCCCTCATCTCGTCGCCCTCATCATGCTGCTCTCGCTTGCGCTTAATCTGGGAATCTAGCCTCTCTAGTCGTCGGCGGAGCTTTGCTGCCTCTAATTCCTTCTGCGCAAGTTTGGATGGGTTGGTGACACTGGTTGGATTTTGACTGTCCTCGAGCTGAAGCTTGGCTAACTCAGCCTTTTTGGCATCAACCCTCGCCTTTGTGGGATAGCATTCTTTCCTGGCAGATATGTAGGCACTCAAATCCGATGGCCTGAAGTTGGTTGTACAAGTTAGTACTGGACACTTGGAGAAAGTCAAGAAAAAGGAAAACAAGAAAACATCAAGGAACTTCTTACTCGAGAAGAGCGTTACCAATAAGCTCTTTAAGTTCAGCTTCTTCGTCAACGCCTTCTTCCTTGGCTTCACTAGGAACGAGACCAATGTCGCGATCGTTGGGGTTCGTCTTTCTCTTCTTCTTCTTCCCGACAGACGAATCATCAGGCTTCTGATGCTGCTGGTTACTGTTACTGTTGCTGTTGCTGTTGCTGTTGTTGTTGTTGTTGTTTGAAGCGGGGCCCGACTTTTGGTGACGAAACTTGTCGTTGCCGTGCCCGTGCCCGTGATTGTGGTGATGTCCTCTACCACCTCGGCTGTGATGAAATCCGCCACGGCCACGCAGATTGCCTCCAGGGCCTCCAGGGCCTCCAGGACCTCCACCACCACTACCGTGGCCTCCTCCTCCCCCTCCTCCTCCCCCTCCTCCTCCCCCTCCTCCTCCTCCTCCTGTCCCATAGTAATCATATGAAGCGTTTTGGGCAGGCATGGGGGGACCAGGTGGAGGATAGTTTGGATTGTAGGCAGGATACTGGGGTTGGCGGGGGTCGGGATAGGGCTGGTATCCGTTGCTCGCTTGAGCAGGGTTATGAGAGCGGTTTTCGTCAAAGCCCATCCGAATTGGAGGGCCCATTACGGGGGCAGATCTACCACCACGTTCGCCTCCTCCACGGCCGCGGCCGCCGCCACCTCCAGAGTAGCCCTGCTGGTTGTGACCGTGATTACCGGGACCGTGCTGTTGCTGCTGCGAAGACCAGTCGTGCTGAGGCTGGTTCCCGGCAGGAGTATGGGGGT
The DNA here is from genome assembly GCA_022664585.2 of Zalerion maritima. Taxonomy (NCBI): domain Eukaryota; kingdom Fungi; phylum Ascomycota; class Sordariomycetes; order Lulworthiales; family Lulworthiaceae; genus Zalerion; species Zalerion maritima. The sequence continues at coordinate 126,412 of JAKWBI020000019.1, read as the reverse complement.
AGGATGGATTGTATGGTGGTTGGGGGGGGGGAGGGGTTTGGTATTGAGGTTGTGGAGGGCCCGTGGCAGCTGGGTACTGGGGTTGTTGGTAGATTTGAGGAGCGTAGTTTGGATGGTAGTTTTGGGCCGTCAGAGGGGTTGCCGCTGGGGTTGCAGGCTGGGGGTGATGGCCCTGCTGCTCGGGATGTTGTTGCCATCCTTGCTGCTGCGGAGGATAGTTCCCAGGAGTGTGAGGATACTGGTTGTTAGCTGGCGGATAAGCTTGAGGTCCTGGAGGGTATTGAGGATGGCTTTCTCCACGGCCAGCACCAGGTCCTTGATGGAAACCCCCACGTCCTCGTCCACCAGAATGGCCCCCTCTATACTGCTGCGGAGCTTGACCGTACGGAGCGTAGGGAGCCGGGGGCGGAGGACCTTGCGCCGGCAGAGGAGGGCCAGGAGGGCCAGGAGGAGGATAGTTGTTGTACGACGCCATATTTCCCAGGAATTTTATTCCTTGAGGAAGTCACTGGGCCTGGTGAGGCGGCTGGTTAGTCTGGGTTGTGCTGCGGGATTCGAGCCTGGGCTGAGACGTGATGAGTATGTAGAAGCGCACCTGTAAGAAACTCGAATCCGGTCGTGACAATCTGGATATTTCAGTACTAGACGCGAATTTTTGGCGTCCTATGGTTCAGAAACTTTAGATAAAGACAGGACAACAAGGCCCGCTACATGAAAGGGGAAAAAAAACCAAGGGCAAAATTGATGATGTGTCCCGGGTGTCATGTTTGAGGGTTTCGAGGCAGAGGCTGATAGCAAGGGGCAAGCAATGGATTTTGATTCACCTTGACATTACTCGTGGTCTGTGCGTGGTTCTGAGATGCACAGCACAAAGATATTATGTAAGATTAACCGCCACACACATTTGCCAAGCCTGGGTCCAGCCAACCCTCGTTGCGAACCCAACCCATACCCAGGCTTTCGTGTCTCGTAGAGGCTGTTAGAACGGCTAAAATCGCCGGGTTTGCAAGTATTTTCATGGCATTTCAGTTTCCACTTCAAGAGTATGGGGTTGTTGAAAATATAAACTTATCCAAAAGTATAAAAACGCCTTCGAGGTCATCCGCATTATGTGAAGCCCTTTCGCTTTGCAGTCTAGGTTGCCACCGTAGAGGTTTAAACCATTCAACAGCCATTTCATTATCACGGGCAAAATCCTCTCTACTCAACATCTGCAACCCCATGCCTGAAAAACGGGCATAAACACCTAAAAAATACCAAACATGTTCAATATTGCAAGTTCTCCTTGTCCAGAAAACTTTGCACCAGCTCAACTAACCAGCTCTGTCTCTGCCTAGGCAAAAATCGCCGACTTGGTCCAAATCGACCCGCAGGACTTCAGGAAGGCCAGCATTTATGCCATCCAGGATAACCTTAATGCCAAGTACTCCAACAAGGTGATCCAAAATATTGGCCTTTGCATATGCGTCTACAGCATTCTCTGGAATTCCGAAGGCCTGATAGGGCATGGAAATGGCCTTGTCAATGTCAATGGTTAGCTTAGCCTTCCCCCCTCGGCGTGGATGAGTGAGTGAGTCAAGCTCTTTGCGCATTCCGCTAACGAACCCATCCCGTACAGTCGAATTTGAACTCATCGTTTTCCGACCTGGCAAAGGCGAGATAATATTTGCCAAGATTTCCGAATCTACACCGGCAGGAATTCGACGTGAGTAGTGTAATGCCCCATGAGAAGTTGAATGACCTCTTTTTTAACTGGCATTTTGAACCTGTAGTAAGGACAGATTTCTTCAACGACATATTTGTGCCACATGACAAGCTGCCTGAGAACTGCGTTTACGAGCCAAACGACAAGATTTGGGTGTGGCAGGTAGCAGCAGGCGAGGAGGAAGGAGAAGAGGGCGGAGACGAGGAACCCAAGTACGAAAAGATGTACTATGACAACCACGAAATGGTGAGGGTCCAATGCGGCGACGAGGAATGGCACGACCACAGTCCAGAAGGCCCAGAATCAGCCCCGACTGCCGAGGACGAGGAGAATGCGCTCATCAACCCGAAGCCGTCACCATACAAGATCATCGGAAGCATGCAGGATGATGGCCTAGGAGTCTGCCTATGGTGGGACATGCCCGATCAGGAAGAGGAAGGCATGGAGGTGGATCAGTAGGACATGCAGACTGCGGAGTATCCGGGACTACAGGAAGAGGGGCGATGCGGTGTACATGAGCCAGAGCGAGGTGAGCCTGCAAGGGCATGTACAATACCAGCTGAAACTTGACTTTGTGTGAATTCGCGATGATGAAGGTGTTTCTACCGTCTAATTATTAATACCCGCCAAAAGCCTATCCTCAACGTCATCCAAGACAGAATAATGCTCAATAACAGCCAGGTTCTCCGCCTCGGCCGTGAATTGCTTGTTGGGATCCTGGCCGGGCCCAAATGGGTTGGCATTCTGCTGGTTCATGCCGCTCATCTGCTGGGTCATCTGGCTAGCAGCATCCCTCCCGAGCAAGAAGTTGAAGACGGACTGAAGACCAAACATGCACAGGAAGTACCAACTGATGCTCGACATCCACCTGGGATCCATGTCCTTGGTCATGACGCCCGCCTGAAGCATGCTCTTGAACTTGATGGTGAGGGGGAATGGGAGTTTCACTGATTTCTATTGTTAGCCTCTAGCGCCCATAAACGTGAACCCTATTGTTACACTGGCCAGTGGGTGCAGGAACTTCTGGAAAACAACGCACTGATAACGTAGCCACTGAAAAAAGCATTGATCCAGCTCATGATGAGGGTGTTGGGGATGATCATAGCCATGTTGTTCTTCATGGCGCCCATCATGCCCTCCATGGCATTCGGGTCGGTCATGGGGTTGGGCGCCGGTTGCCCCGAGCCCGTCGGCTCCTTGAGATAAGCGCCCGTCTCGTATGCGGTGGTGATGTTGTCTCGTCGCGCGCGGAAGGAAGGACCGGAGAGGACGTGGTAATTGTTTCGCAGGTTGACGCCGCGGAAGAGGCCGCGCTGCTCCTTCATAGTCTTCGCATCAACCTTCTTAGGCCCCGCGGCCATGAGGACAGAGGCATAATGTCGGAGAACACCGGTCAAGATCATGACAATCGTGATGGGGAAAAGGATCCAGTAGCTACGGAGCCCGCGGAGGTTAGCGACCCTGACTTGTGGTTTCGACAGCGATGCTCGATGGGGGTGGTGGAACGGACTATAATTGAGGATCCCTATGGATCGTCTGTATCGGTACCTGAGCCATCTTAGAGAACTGCGAGGACAAGTTGTCCCAATTGTAGGTATTATCAGGGTTGTCGTCGTGGTGCTGCTGGTTGATGTTTTGGACGCTGCTGCTGTCCTGTAGGTGGACGTTGTATGTGGGTGCTGCAAGTGGCGCTTTGCCAAGACCCCGGTGCTAAACGGGTCGGACCATTCACACGCCGGGCGCCGGAAGACCACCGTTTAATATTACTACTACTAGTACTACTACCGTGGCCTACTCATGGAGCCTCAAGAACAGCTTGCAACACTAGCTCCTTTGGCCAGCTCCAAATCCAATTACTTCCCCGGTTCAGCACCATTTTCGTAGTCGCAGCCATGTCGTCAGATAAAATAGCAGTTTACAACCTTGCCGGTACGGTTCAACCTCAGTCTTAAACTTAATTCATTTACAGATTTAGTACGGAACAAGTACAACTAACACATGAGCTCCTACCGCAGACCTAAAAGGCACCAGCGACGATGCCCTTCCCAACTACCTCAACAGCCTCAAGTTTGCGCAGTCGCACAAATTAGTAGATGTTCGATTGGCGCTAGGCTATACCGCGTTTGCCATCAGCGCTGTATGCTTCGCATGGGACTACAAGCTTGGCTTCGAGAACACGAAACTCTACACCACGATCGCTGTCGCCCTCTACACCATCATCAATGGTATCCTGACTCTCTGGATTATGTTCAAGGAGAAGGGGATTGTCTATGTTGGTACCGCTCCCAGTGGGGAGACTATCACAATATCCTCGTCGACAACCAAGAACGTGCCCATCTACAACATCACCGTTACCTTGTCGTCGCCGAAGAAGGGCGTCCCCGACGAGACAATCAATATTTCGCGTTCCTTCGCTGAGTGGTTCGATGTCACAGGTGCTTTCATTGCTACACCTTTCCAGTCCATGCTGGCCTCCTCCGTTGAGCTGGTCGGGAAGTCCGACCCCAAGAGAGTCGCCGGTACTTCAAAGAATGAAAGCGAGTCGAACGACATGTCGCCCGAGATGATCGATGCTGTGCTGACTGCAACAGGCACCGAGGCCGCAGCGCCGTCGGGGAAGAAGGGTGGCAAGAGGCGCAAGGCTTAAATAGGGTTCCGCTGGGGGTGTGATAAGATTGGCGTTTGCGGTCTGAATTTTCGCTTTTACTTAGGTATTGGGGGAGCCGGAGTCTTCAAAGCTATACTATAAAAATGATACCAGACAGGCGTCAATAGAAGAAACCAAAGCTGTTTGCTTGAGAAAATCTCGATGTGTCTATTGCTTTGTTAAGTCTTCACCTAGAGGTCGATAAAAGACGGGCTCTTATTTGTAATGGTTATACACATTTTGCCGTCTATCCACCACTAGAGCCGTGACCCTAGAAGAAGTTTTCCTAGCTTATCGACGGGCGCCCTAATTAATGCTTGACCAACTAACCCTTGCCCTCAAGGCAGCTTGTCGAACCTCTCTAACCGGGTCTCCGCAAGAAAATGCAAGTGTCCTCTGCAACTTCGGCGCATGAGACAGTAGGTGTCTCTCCTCAAACTTAAGTGGGAGGCAGGCTATTAGGATGAGCGCAAGTTTTCGATACACTGGCGGGTTTACCTTGGTCGCCACGCCCGAAACATCGTCCTCTCGCGTCTCCTTCTTCCCACCCTTTGCCTCGTTGACAAGATCCAAAGATCCCTTGATAACGGCGTTGAGTCGTTGCTTCAGCACGTCTGGCTTGTGCTCCACGAACTGAAGCAGGATGTTTAATGCAGCCTCCACGTCGGGGCCCACGCCCAAGGTGGAGAGGGCCGGCAGAGCTATCCGCACGACGCTGTCGCCATCGTCTTCGTATAGCGCGAATGGAAGATGCTTGAGGATGTCCATTGTGGCCACCGCATAGTTGTGGCCCTCGGGGACTTCTTTGCTGAATGGTGCCGCCTTCTCGAACATTGGCTTCGCCAGCTGAGTATATGCCCACTGTTTTCCCAAAAGTTTTGAGGCAGCATGGTTCGCAGGGGTGAGCGCTTCCCTCGGAGACAAGATATGCGAGAATTCTCGTGCAGCATATAGACCAATCGTAGGATGAGACGGGATCTCGACCAGTTTGCCCACAAGTTGCGAGACTTGTTTATCGTAATTGAGGAGGGCACCTGCCGCAAATGCGACACAGGTTTGTAGAAGTCGAAGCTGCGAGCCCAAGTTTGATGAATCTGTGTTGGTTATGATGGAGCTTACTTTGTCAGTAAACACGGCAACAAGAGCTGGCCAATCTTCTGCTTTTCGATTGTATTTGTTTGCAAGAATACAGACAATACTATTAGCCGACTTCTGTTGCGGGATTTCGGACCCAGGTCCCGACTCTAGTAGCTGTTTCGCAAGACTGAGACCCATGCCGTTACCGCACTGATTTAATGTTAGCTTCAGTATCCTCTCAAGGGTGGGAAGGTAGATGTTCGTACCATTTCCGATAGGGAAGTAGGCCATAAACCCTGCAGAATACCTTGCAATAGCCCGAGAAGATCGAAACGGCCGCCAATTCTATACCCTTTCGTTTGAAAATGATCCTTCACCAGTGTACCGGAAATTTCATCATCCCCTCGGAACAAACAGACGGTTTCTTGGTAGAGTGACAGTGCTTGTTGCGACTCGGCGGACAACTCCCGCACCACAAAAGTAGTCATGGCTGCCAAATAACTCAGGAACTCCGAATTGGCAGAAATATCCGAATCCAAAGCAAGAGCTTTCTCTCTGTCCGAAACCACTGTTACTCTCCGGTAAAGCTGCCTGACAACGAAGAGGCTTATCTTGGATAGCTCTGCTCGGTTGTCTGACCAGTTCCCAGGGGTTGTTCCAGCGATCTGCCAATCTCCTAGCTGACCAAGGTCTACCTGTGGAAGACTCGGGTAGGAAGCAGCGACCTCGTCAGCCCATCCCGCGCCAAGATGGAGAAGTGCCCCACTGCTCTCTTCGCTTGGGAGTGATCCATGGAAGGCGAGGATTGCGCAGTGGATAGCGGCAACAAGAATAGCACCGACTTGTCGGCTACCATTGTGCAGCGCATCGTGTATCTCCCCGAGAAGGGCGCCGACGAGGCATGTGAAGTTATGGAAATCGCCAACTCTCCTGGGCGGTTTAGAGCACCCGATGAATGCTAGTCTCGATGTCAAGAGCTCTAGAGTGTGAGGGTCGTTGGTTTCCTTGAATTTTGCCTTTGCGCTAGCTACGAGGCTTACGAACCCAGCAGCATATGCAGTTGCTATCTTTTGCAAAGACTTGACTGCTTCGTCTTCGATCTCAAACTGCTTCTCCTCGCTGAATGCGGCCAAGGGCGACTCGAGAATTATTTGGCTTAGCAACTGAGAGACTTTGGAGCATGTCGTCTCAGTGCACAGCAGAGTCCAAGGTAATATTTGCCCCCCCACCTTCTCCTGCTCAACAATCAAGGCTAGTCCCTTCACCACTTGCTTCAGGACGTTGGCTTTGAGGCTGGTCGCATCTGTTCCTGTGATGTTCTCCTTCCATAAAGCCAGATACACATCCTCGAAGACACTGGTCACAACAGGAGAAGTGAGTTCGATCTGATCAACGCCATATTCCGCCCTGTTGTCTTCCTGAGTTACGTGCTGCATTCGGGCCGACAATACTGAGTTCAAGATACCGACAAGGTCGTGTTTGTGGGCCGCTGATTTCGATTGTCGAAGGCACATTTTGACGTGTGGGATTAGAGTCTGGACCACGATTGCGAATGCTGCTGGGCTGGCGGTGTAAACCCCGCCGAGAAGCTTTCCGCACGGCGAGGTATAAGTCGGATTGGTGAGATCTTCCAAGCAGTCTCGCAAGACAAGCTGGGTGAAAGTTTTTAGCGAATCGCCGTCGAGTCTCGCAGCCAAAGTACGTAGCGCCTTCAAGGTGCCTTGAATGGATTCTTCCACTTCACCATTTCGCACTTCATATTTAAGTGAGTTCCATATTCGTTCGGCTGATGGGGCTATGCTCTTCTCTACGTGTGTGTACTTCGCAAGACAGTCTTCAAGTGTTTGAAGGATGTCGACCTATAGCTGTTAGTACTATTAGAGAGAATGTGGAAGTGATTCAACTAACCTTTACTGATACGGTGATCGCATCCCCCTGATCCAGCTTCTGTATTAAATAAGGAAATACATGCTCTGATATCCTGTAGTGTGCCGAAAAGCACATTCTCAGGGTTATCTTCAGGTCCTCAGCAGTGATACCAGTTGGCGTTGCTGACGCGCGTAAAGATATCGGGAAGTAGGACGAAAAGGTCTTGAAGACCTCATGGGAAGCCTCTGGACTCGGAGAATAATCCCTGAGGAAGCTAGTGAGGATATCAAACCACATCATGAGGTTTTTTGGGTCCCTCTCATTCCCACACATTTGCAACAAGTCGGTTATGAATCCAGACGTAGCCCCATTCTTGAACTGCAACTCACTGTTGACAGCCTCATCTTCAACAAGATCCTTGAGGAGGATGTACACTTCTAGTCGCGTGAGTGGTGCCTGGCGTCGAAATTCCTCCCCTAGTTTTGTTAGATTGTCGATTATTTCGGGGCCTAGGCTTGGTTTGAATGATTTCATGCAAATCAACCGTCGAAGTGCCTTGGTGGCAGGTGTGATGCCGGCTCTGTGATCCGCATTGAATAGTGATCCAAAGAACCCAGCCAACATTTTTACTGTCGAACACGTCAGCTGCAGAGATTAGTGGCTGATGTCGGGCTTCACTCTTACCCTGGTCGGGTCGTAAGGTACTCTCATCAAGAACCTCTAGAGTGCTGGCAAGAAAATCGATGGCTGCAAAATTATTAACTTTGTTTAAATCCTCGGCGATGAGTTCTGCGCACCTTTAGACCTAGCCAAAATGTTCCCCATACTCTCTGCCTCCTCCTTGTCATCCACTAGGTCGTCGGCTCGGGACCGGGGATCAATCCAGGTTTGGATTGACTGTACCCACAAGCCCAATACAGGGCTACTGGCTCGAGATTCTTCAATGTCTAGATTAGAATGAGTTAGTAATGTGCTGCAAGTAGTATGCGGATGGTGGTATAAAGTGTACCTGCTGCAGCCTTGGATACAACCGACTTCATCTTGGCCTGCTCGTCAGTGAGCACATATTGCAATGCGTAATCCTTGAAGTTCGCCATGATGAGTTGCGCCCCGGTCTGGGTGAAGGGAATGTGACGAAGAAGTGTCAACCATGAACGTGGAGAGGCTTGAATAAGGCAACGATACAAAAGTGTGATTCTGATTATTTCCTAATGTCTATGCGATTATCAATCTAAAAGACCGCAGGGCACCTCTTTGACAGGTGCTGAGCTCATCAACCATTGCCATTGCGGTGGGGGTTTGAACAGAGCCGGCAGAAAAACAGCTATAGCAGGGCGGTGTCCGATGCCACGATGTCGTCATGCCACTTAGAGATGCGGGAACTGTCACCATCCTTCCGGAACCGGACGGCGGGGCTTGCCAGAGCAGGGATCTCAAAATTTTCCACGCTGCGTACAGCATGACCCACAGCACGGAGAGGAGTACGTACAGACGGTTAATCAAGTGGATCTCTTGGATATGAAAAAATTGTTACCAACTCGACACTTTAAAGGACCATAAAAAGATCGAACTGACACCTCTTCCCATTCGTTTAAATCTAGCATCTATTCTCACCCTGGAGTTCTTGAGGCCTGGCTTTTTCAGGGAAGTTTGCTTCATCACCAGCGCAGCTGCAGGCAAATATCAAACAGCTATTTGTCTAGACTCGGGTATGTGAAGCTGTCCCCCGTCTCCACTATCGTCAAGTCTAGATATGCATACCACATCTGTATTTGCTTTTGGCTAACAATTTCGCAAGCATATCGACAATACACCCTCCATCTACAGCGCTTAAACTATCCTGCCACGATCACTGACAGCAGTAGTCGTGTTCGTACAATGGCAAGCCCGGACGTGCCAAAGACTTGCAAAGTCATACTTGCCGACACAATAGCGAAGAATCTCTTGGCCGAAGTCAAGGAGACTCTCTCCAGCATACAAGCTAGTGGAGATCGGAAACCCTGCCTTGCTGCATTCCTCGCAAATGATGACCCCCATGCTGTCAAGTATGCTGAATGGTCTAAAAAGACCTGCGAGGAAAAGTATGTGCCCAGGCCCAAAGACACATGAGAGCCGACCTTGACTAATTGCCGGCAAAGTGGATTTCAGTTCGACCTCCGCAAGGGTGACAAGGAGGGTCTCGAAGAGGAAATCATGGGTGCCAATGAAGACAATGCTGTAGACGGCATAATTGTCTATTATCCCATCTTCCCAGGAAATCCAACACACGACAGATACATCCAGGAAACCGTGTCCCTAACCAAAGACGTGGAAGGGCTTTGTCACAAGCACCTCTACAACATGTATCACAACGTCCGCTTCCTGGACCCACCTACAAACCTCAAGAAGTCGATCTTACCTTGCACCCCTCTGGCGGTTGTCAAGATCCTCGAGTATCTCCAGATATACAACTCGATCCTCCCGTACGGAAACAGGCTCTTCGGTAAGACCATCACCGTCATCAACCGCTCCGAGGTCAACGGCCGTCCTCTTGCTGCTCTTCTCGCCAACGACGGGGCCACTGTGTATTCTGTCGACATAACCGGCGTGCAGGTCTTCACCCGAGGCCAGGGAATAAAGCAACCTCGCCACCAGGTCCACGAGAAGGAGGGCTGGGGCCTAAAAGAAGCCCTCCCCATCAGCGATGTGATCATTGGCGGTGTGCCTGCTGAGAGTTACAAGGTCCCGACAGAACTTATTCGGGATGGCGCTGTCTGCATCAACTTCTCTTCGTTCAGGAATTTCGATGGTCCTGCGATCAAGGAGAAGGCAGCGATATACGTCCCGTCCGTTGGAAAGGTGACTATCGCAGTTCTGCTAAGGAATATCGTGGTAAGTGTAAACCCACTATCTTAGAGGCATGTATGGCTTTTGCTGACATTAGAGATAGCGGCTTGTTGCAAATCGTGACTCGGGTAGAGAAAACAGCCAAGCCCAGGCTAGAAGCGAGGCGTTCATCGAGGGCTGAAAGGTGAGGTTGCTGTGTCCCCCGGATTGACGCTTGGATTGTTCAAAAATCCGAGGCATTCAATAGCGTATATAAGTTTCTTGCACGGGTATAGTTGACTACATGCAACTGTTGGAGATGGACGGCATGTGTACCCGATTCGATGAGACTAGGGCATACCGTATGGGTAAGATTTCCGGCATTTGATGCGGAGTAGTAGAGCGGTATTATACTGAACACTGGTGCCAAGTTCCAGCTTGAACCCTTAGGATAGAATCAGAGGTATTGTAGCATCGACAAACCGTCAACTTTGCTGGAGAATTTTAGATGCAAGCATGCCAAGTCCCATCACGAACGCGCCGCAGAGAACTGTCGGTGTAGATGGGATTGGGTGGTTGTTTCATGTGCTCATTGAAATTTCCGACTATGTTGGGATTGTTGGGATGAAAATTTCGCGGACGCATCGAGGCCTAACCGCGGCAGGGCTCTCCCATGTCGAGCGATTTGATTTCTTCTGCTGATACTACCTTCTACCCTGAATAGCTGAAGGACTTCGCACAGTTGAATGAGAACCAAAGCTTTCCTGTCACGCGCAAAGCATGACGAAGGCAAGGGGGGAGGGGGGGGTGCATACGGCGACAGATTGGCTTTGAACGGGCATTGATAGAACATTGGGAGCTGCAGTGATGCTTTCCTGGGATACGCACGCTACAGATTTGAACGCATGAGGTAGCCAGGGCTGGCATTGACCTCAGATGCCGGCCGACATGCGAACGACCTATCAGTGCAGGAGTTTCGACACAGCTGTTGGTAAGCATCCGGGCAACTCTTGCGTCGCAGCTTTTTGGCGAGGAGGTAGTCACCAGGCGTTGGTGATGCTCATGGGGTTGCGGATAGATGGGTGACTGATCTGGCATCTGGATCTAAACACCCGAGTACCCGTTTGGGAAGTGGTAAGTGTGTGTGGGGGGAACAGTACCAAGAGTACATATGTAGGTAGTTCCCGTATGGCTTGAGGTTTCAGAACTGATCATGGGCATACCTGCACGGAAACACCTTGGAGGAAAAGACGTACGTACGTATCTACATACGTCAACAGAGCTTCGAGTTGATGGATAAGATCCATTTTGAGCTATCTTTTATCCCTACATGAAGCTATCGCTAGCTGAATATGTTGTGCATCTTTGGTTCATTCCGCAAACATAGTAGGGCGCTACGTACTACAAATGCAGCACCCAATACCGACGGTAGAATACCGAATTTTAGAATAAAGGAGTAAATTACTTGCTGAACTGCCGCAGATGCAAGGAAATGAGGCGAGAATGCGCAATATTGTAGACGTTATTTTCGGAAAGCAAGAGGGTTTCAAGGCCAGGGGAACCTTGACGATAGAGTTGTTGCCGTCGTCGACTTTTCCTTGCAGTCTGGTTGGTGCGTGCCACCCCAGAAGTCTCCGGCTCATCTCAGGTACGTGCCTTGGCATTCAGGAACGCAACCTTCATGTCGCATTTCCTGACGAGAAGGAACAGCATCAAACCATCAGTATGGACACACCTTCTTGGGATGCCGACATGCTGCATGCATCAAGGACCAGAGATGCCGCGATTGTTCGGCAGATGCATTATTCATAAAGTTTGTTGGGTCAAGCTGACACCGCTGGGCTCGGCTGTGGAATCTCGTGGTTGTGAATACAATATGCAAAACTGCCTTCACCTCCGAGCGAGGACTCGAGGTAACCTTCTCTAATTTTGCTACCCGCCTCATGGGGCTCAGTTGAGGCCGGAGAATATATAATATAAAATCAAACTTAATTCAGTCTTAACCTTGCAAGGCTAATATTGGCGCCGGTGGATCATGTCCCGGAAGTCAAAGTAAGGGACAGACATAAAAGTTGTCAAGCAACTCTTGGTTCCATCTTGTGAGGCTACCGTATTACGGGTGGCATTGCCCTCATCACTGTCCCTCGTAGTACGTCAGGGCATCGCGATGGTGTTCTGCAAATAGCCACCCAAAATTCCAACGGGCCTCTAGCCCTAATTCTCGATCCGTTCCCGGTACCGGGATGCGTAGGCCGAGATGGGCTGGAAGGGAGGGAGGAGGGGAATGTGCTCTCGGGACTAGCTGTTGGTTGAAGTTCTGCCATGCCACAATGTCAAAGCATATCTTTCATCACCGAACTTGGAAGAATCCGTCTGGGCTAGATACGAAACTGGGAGAAGACGGTGCTATTTCGAGATGTGAGATTTACGGAAAGGGTACTTGACAAAGGTAAGGATCCACACGACACAAGAAAAGTACCACCTTGCGCCAGACGGGATGTCAAACGCTTCCGTCAATCACGTCGAAGGAAAATGGAAAACAAACACCCCTTTTTCGAGGGGACAGAACGCACATTTGTATGTGCAGCAATCGACAATCCATGCTCACGTTCCCCAATCACACATTTTCCCGCAGAGTCGCTTCCCCCAATCGCGTTCTCCTCCCCCATTGCCTCCATCCTCCGTCTTACCTCACACACAAACCATTGCATACCCCTTTCTCTCCCCAGAGTCCCACAGTGAAGCTGGACTCAATCTGCCTCACGATGATAAGTCTCAGCTAGTGTCTCTCGTGGAACACCTCTCGACCACGTCTCGACCCCCTACGGCCGCCTCTCCTAGATTGCGGGTTTGCTGGAATACCCGCCCTGCTAATTGTTAGTTGCCGGTAAAGGCGCGACACGGCAGGATCAACGACCAACAATCATTCGCCTACCACTCCAACTCAACTCTTTTTGTTGTCCACACCACTCATCATCAGCACCGCACATTTGGCTACGGAGCAGAACCACCGTCCGTTCTGGGAAGCGACACCTCGTTCCCCCTCTTTTCGCCTTCGGGGACCAAACCTGTTGAATAATAATAGGGTCAAATATCCATCAGGCCCCTGGTCAAGACCGACAAATCGGCTGGGAATTCAAGTCTTGCAGGCGACAATCCCCCTTATCACCAGAAGTCTATTCGATCTCTACTGTCCTTACCCTTCGGAAACCACCATTTTTTGGCTCCACAATCTTTTACTCCACCATCACCATCTTTTTTTTCCTGCATCTGGAAACTCCACGGGGACTATTCACACAAGCTTGCAGTGCCTTTTTTTTTTTTTTTTTTGCGGTAGTCGCGTAGTGTAGACACACTACCGCTACGGCTATAAACTGCTTGCCATCATAGCTTCAAACACTGAACTCGCGCTACGACATCCTCTGGCGCTAGTTTTTCTCGCATCTCCTTCCAAACAGTGGATCGGGCTTGAGCTGCATCCTGCACTGCAGATAACCGGTGTTGGACTAGCTGAACGAGCTTATTTTCTAGGGCCACTCACTATCTTAATTTTTTCTCTTCTTTTCTCTTCACATCCCCTGGCCTGGAACGAAAACGGATAGGGTCCTGGGCCGCTTGCAATCCAAACGGGAAGGATAACATTGCCGTGCTGTCTCTCCTTTTTGGTCTACTCATCCCAGCAATCTAACCAAAACGAACAATAATTCTCCGCCATTTCTTTTTGCTGTAAGCAGGACAGGAACACTCATCAGTTTGGAGGACAATTGAGCAAAAAGAAACGCGTTTTGTGGTTTTGAACGCCCCCGCAAGCTGCTGAACAATCCATGGACAGAACGCCAGCCGGCGTTAGACCTACAATTTCTTCATTGGTTGCTACGAGGACCTTCCACAGTCGATCGCAGCTTAAAACATCCTCAATTCCCATCAAAACCCACCGTGAATCGCTTCCTCCAGGCAGTCTAGGAACCGACTAGAGGGTTTGGGCGACGCGACTCGTCCAGCAAGGCCCGTAGTTGGCCTCACAAGACCCGGGGGCTCCAGTTCTCCACTCCGAAGACAACCATCCTATGCGCATTTTTTGAGACACAAACTCACCATGGCCGCAACAAAGTCGTCTCCGGGCTCTGCCAGCGGCGCAAACATGTCATACCACAACCTTCCTGCCTCTCCTACCCTCACGAATCCTGACATGATTCTCCCCGACTACGACTACGATTGTGCCGCCTCTCCCGATCGCGAACGCCTTCCACCCGCCATGTGGAAGGAAAACCACCATCCATCAGACCTGCAGTTCTCGTTGGGCTCCCAGGGATTCGTTGCCGGGCCCATTACTCCCACGACGCCCATCATTTACGGCAATGGAACCATGCTCTCTGACATTGGCGAGGTTACTGAAGTCGAAAGCACAGTTGGGAAGTCTTCGTTGCCTCGATCGCGGCGGCTTTCCGTGGATAGTATTGACGGACTGGCTGACAACCATGCGCTCCGGTCGTCCCCTACCATGGGATACTCGACAGGTCCTTACGAGGGTGTCAAGGAGAGAGCAAGAAAAATGAATGTCGACCGTGAGAGACGATCGTCTATGGAGTCTACAAGCACCATCACAACACAAGAACATAACAAGATGTTTGCCGATTTTGATGATGCAGTCAGCGTTGACGACAGCAACTTCCAAGGCGATGACGAAGAGAGCATGGCAAGCTCGTACCACTACGACTACTATGACGAACCCCAGACGAAACAACCAGAACTAGACCTAAAGACAAGGCCCAGCAATGCCACGCTCCGGTCGGAAGATAGGTACTCGACTGCGTCGCTTAGCAAGCGGGCTGAAGAAATCTTGGCTAACGCGAAGAAAAGACTAACTGTGAGACCCCAGATGTCTCACGCTAATATCTTTTTGTGCAAGCTGACCATGTTACATTCGCAGTTGATGGAGGGAAATCTTTCGAGGGCCAGGAGTATTAACCACATTCGTTCGCCCTTATCGACATCTTCATCAACCATAGGATCTTCGTCTCCGCCCCTCGACCGACCGGCGACAGCGATTGAGAACGAGATGCCGTCCTCAGCGGCAGAACCCCTTGGATACAACCGACAGACTAGCGAAAACATATCCCTGACGAATGAGATCAAGGCAGGCATATATCCCCGACGCTCTGCGAGCGCCCTTGGTGCAGCGGGAGGTTACCGACAGCCGTTACACACACTTCAGACGTCTCGCAGCTTCGACCATATACGGGATAGAGACAACCACATGAGAGATAGCCTTAGCGGAGGGTTCAAAAGAGCTAATGTAAAGGCCACGTCCCCCCACGAACCCGCTCTTTCGCCGCTCACAGAAGACGAGATATCCTCGGAGCTGCATCCTGACGAAGACGATGGTGCTAAGCTCGACTCATTTCTGAGCCCTACATTCGGCACATTTAACCCCGCCAAGCAAGACATGCCCCGTGCTTCCTCGGCCGCTCAGGTTAGGGACCTGAAGGATCAGATGAAAGGCCTGAAGGGTAAGATCTCGAGCCTTAGGCAACAAGCACGCGCAGATAGCATGAAGAGGAGGAGCCTCCAGAGCCTTAGGACACCGAGCCCATTCACACACGCTCCATATGACCCCTGGGCTGAACAAAAGTCGCTTGAGACAGCCGAAGCGACAGTGAAGCCTGAAGAAGGCAGGAAGTCTTGGAATGCAGAAGTAGAGGGAGCCAGCCAGAGGAGTGACCCAACGAAATACGACTCTCCTGAGTCGGTAATAAGCGAAACCCCCGAATTCCGTGGCGGCCTTAGTCCACCAAAGCGGCCAGTGAATAGCGGTCCAGTAGCCTCATCGGCAGTCTCGGCTCCTCGCAGCGTGCCGGAACCGATTGAAGAATCATCGGAGGAAGAATTTGAGGATGCAAACGACGTTGAAGATATGAGGACGGAAGACGGTAACCAGGATAGCGACCAGGATGACTTCAATTCGGCATACGAAAGCGAAAGCGGCGAGTCGGTGTATCACGATTCTGTGCCGCAACAGATGTCTCATGAAGACCGTGAGGATGCATTCGACTACGAGCACTTTTTTCTCCACAGTGCAATGGGATCAATGAGCCAGGCCCGCCTGCGAAGGACAGGCCGCACGAATAGTTTCAGTTCCGAGGACTCGGTTGAAACAACCAAGGGCCCGACTGCTAGCTCAACAAAGCCCCCTAGACCGTCTGTCGACCCGATGCAGGCTCATACTCGAAGCGACTCGGTTGTTTCTACCTCTACGATTGAAAGCTTTGCCACTGCAGCAGAGAGCCGCCACAGCACCATTTTCGAGGATGCTATTGAGAACTATCCCGAACAGGTGGTATCAGCCCCGGCAAAAACGCGCACAAGCCAAGCAACCCCTGCCACGGCTAAGCGAACGTCTTTCTCGCTACCCGTGAGCAGCGGCGCGAGTGTAGTGACAGCAGCGGGCCGGTCAAGCTTAGACGAGCAACGCTCACACCACGAGAGGCAGAACAGCGTCATCCGACGACCAAACACGAGCCAAGCAACGTATATGCACCGAAAATCCATCTCATCCTTCGAGTCCACTGGAACTACTCGGTCCTTCCCGCTGGTTAACAAGCCCAAAGCCAATGCCAACGGTATGCTGACACCTCAGGGCTCACCAGACAGCGAGCTCCGCACGATTAGGGACTCTCTGATGAGCGATACTGTTAGTGTCTGCGATGCCAAGGGTCCTGCACCAATCGACACGCTTGGCAAGGAGGACCAGATTCTAGTACAGAGGTTGGTCGAGAGTCTTGGAAAGTGTGTACTCGGGTTGACGGACCATGGGAGAGCTAGCCCTGAGGCTCGGATGTGTCGACGTCGGATCGACGCGGCGAGAAAAATACTCGACGGCTCAGATGAGACTTTCTGATTTACACACATCTATGCGAGGCATTGTGGCAATCATCTCTGATTATTTGACTAGATACTTGAGGAAGAAAATTTTGGGTAAGACGGACATGTTTGTACTTCTTCCTTTTGTCTCGAGCTAGGCGTTTCTTCTTTCGATACCCCAAATTTTTGATATTAAGAAGCATGCAGGTGTCTCCTTCTGGGGTATCCACACCTTGCTGCGATAGTTTATTGCGATCAAGGACCCGAATACATCCCCTAGTTGTAAAGTGTAATGACCAACCCCTAAAGCTAGCCCCAAATGTACGGAGATTTGCGTGCGGAGGATTCTAGATAGTGCTGCAGTATCTTGGGTCACAGGAGCATAAGGACTGGAAAGAAATTAAAAAGATGGGTTGGGGGTTTGTATCTCTTTCGATGTGCACATATTTATCAACCAATTTTGGATGGCTGCTGGGTATATTCTGCCTCAACCCTTCCTTTCATCTTCTTTGTATCCAGTACTACAATTCAGTTTTCATGGTATTTGTCTTCTTTCACTGTTGGAGTCTATCAACAATGGGCTAAGAAGTTATGTATCAAGAAATGAATATACCGGGAATTCCCAAGCAACAGAGTATTGAATAATTGACGTTGCTGTGTGGTGAGCTGAAGACTGTGGTCGAGGCACGCTGGTCCAAAGCGCTTTGGCCACATGTTCTTTTGAGGGTGAGTTTGGGCAGGAACGACGCTAATTGGCTGAGCGAGATCGGGGCGGGTGATGTGGATCACAACGAAGCTCCACCCCGTGTGTTCTGGACCCTTGACTCTGCAAAGCCTCTGGTGGGCAAAAATCAATAAAAGTTTCTCATCCATGTGTCTTGATTTTTTTGTTCTACCCTGCCTAACTTCTATCTACAAGCACAATCGTCGAGGTATCATATTTCACTTCTGCCGGCAGAAACCAAACCCTCCATTTGCAGATATCATTTCGCGCAGGAATCACGCAAGCATCCCTCGAGCCTCCCGACACACCTTCGCGGAACCTAGAACGCACACAATACCAATCGCGAATAGCGAAGATACTAGTAGAGAACACCGTGACATCTGACAACGGTCGACTTGTCTACGTTGCGGCACGCGTCCAACATCTAGCGCACGAGAATCCAACCTTACTTTGCCTTATCGAAGGGGCCTACGATACCAGATACATATCCCCACGCATCGGAGCTTTATCGCGAATACCCGCCGTAGTTCTCAACACCTGAAGAGCTCCTATCTATACGGCACAAGTGGATACGAAAGAGACAAGACCCTGCGACGACTGAACCATCTACATCATACACAAGGAGACAAGAGTAAATATGGACATCTCAGATACTTGGCTAGAGCACATGCTTAGAGGTTCGTATTAGCTTTCTACTTGCCTACTTACGCTATCTTGACATGCTTTTGTTACCCCTTCCTTCCATTACTACGACGTATCCAGGGTCGTTACGTGCGATCTCGATCTCGAACGAAGTAGAACCGAAGCGAAGAAGAGGGAAACCCATTTGGCTGCGTTCAATCCCCTTTCATAAAACATAAGGTGTGGAATTAATATTATTCTATTACCTATCCCACCTGCCGAACCACACTAAGCGTAATAAACCATCCCGAGCATAGCCTTGGAATCTGGAGTCGCGAAAAGAGACACACCTACCCCACCTATACACATCATGAAGAGCTAGTACCAACACCACCGCCGCCACCACCACCATGACCACCATTGTTACCATCACCTTTTCATCTTGTACTCACCCCCCTTACCACCCGTATTATTCCCAATAATTCTACAACAGTTCCTTGCATCCAACTATTTGCAGAAACCTCGGCTAACCAAACCCCCCTCTTCCCCCCTCTTCTCCTCCCTATCTAGATCTCCTACCCCCAGCCTACCACACAACATTAGAAACCTACCTCCTGCACCCGCACTCCCCCTTCCAGATACTGAAGCGACAAGTCTTCTCCCTCGGAAACTGCCTCCTCAACATAACCTACCCCATCCTCATCCCGCTCGCCTCCAGGATAACATCTTACATCCACTCGTCGCCGGATATCGTGTTCTTCGCCGCCGTGCTGTCGGCACTCTATTTCGTGCTCGTGGTGCTCGCATGGGTGAGAAGGATAATGATGTTCTGGATGCGCATGCTCATGCGCCTCCTCGGGCTGGGATTGCTGGTGGCCATTGCGGCCGTGATGTATCAACGGGGGCTGGAGAGTAGTATGCAGGAGCTTTTTGCGCTGGGAATCAGGTTGGCCGGTTGGGGCGAGGTTGTGAGGGATGTGTGGGTTAGGGAGTATGAGAGGTATCAGGAGCAGGAGAGGGTGCAGGCTCAGAGGGGGAGGTAAGGGATATGCATGCATGATGTTGAGCGCCGAGGTTGAAACGAGTTGGCATCTCGCGATGTGTGGTTTTGGGTTTTTCTTGCTTCTTGAGCCATGGAGTTACAGGAGTGAAGGGGCAAGCAAGGCTATCAGGCGGAGTTAACGGAAATTTCCATGGAGCCGGGCCGTCCAGGTGAAATGATACTATTCACGAGCAATATAGGGCAGACAAGGCATCGCAGGCTTTGTTGAAATGTTCATACATGTTTGGATTCAATGTACGGAGCATTCCTCCATTCCCCCTCCCCTATAAAGGAGGCACAAGTATTTCATCTTCAGAAGGATTCGCAGACGCCTTGCTATGCATGCAAATGAAGCAAATACCCCCCAATCCTCAACCTCATCCCATTACCCGGCTGTGGCGTCAAGTTCCGTGACATGAGCTGTAGAGTGCATTATCGCCTTGCGACCGCCCTAGTTGGCAAATAACAATACCTAGTTTCTCACCTGTCCCTAGATGCCTCCTCCCCCCCTAAATCATGGCTGTCGGAAACTTCTCGGAAACTTTCCCCTCTCAATCCATTCCCAAGCCGCCCGCGACTTAGCCTCAAACATTATCATCCACCTCCATCTCATCATGCGGCTCCCTCGGCTCCTGCGCCTCGGCCCACTGCACGTTGTCATCTATATAACTCAAGATGGCCTGGACCGAGTCCTCCTTGCTAACGTCCAATTCCAGAAAATTGACGAGGCCGAAATTCTCAATCACGTCGGCGACTTTTCGGTTCAGCTTTCGGAAACTCGCGCCCCTCATCACGGTACTGCTGGCGTTCGGATCCATATATTCTTCTTCCTGGGCGGGATCTTCTCTGCCGTCCCTCAGCGCTTCCAGTCTCCTTTGTTTCTCCTGGGGGTCTTCGTCTAGGAGGTCCGGCGAAGGATCAAGAAACTTCCTGATGTCTTTTCTCCGAACCTGGCCTTTTACGAGGTCCATCTTGCTAAAAACGTTTATGTGGGGCAGCTCCAGGGCGACCATAGCGGACATGGCTGCCATGGTGCCGGCGAAGAATTTTGATCGGTCCGTCATGAATGTTGACTCCAGGAGGTATGTTGCGCAGAGGCGGATGTCTAACCCCCCAGCGCGGGACAGGTGACGAACTAAGGTGGGTATGAGCGGCATGTGCGAGTAGAGCTCGATTTGCCCTGGCATGTCGAAAACGATCATGTATTCTTCCGTGAGGGAATCAAGGGCTTCTGTTAGGAAGTCTAGGTTCTCCAGCAGGAATTCAAAGCAGTGGACTAGTCCGCCGTTAGGGCCCAGGTGGAGGTCTTCCATCACGTCCTCGACCGAGATGAGTTCTTTGATATCCAGGTCGGGCGTGTGCTCGAAGTTCTCGGCGGCTGGATCGAGGTTTACGTAGAAGGCGGAACGGCGGTTTAGGTTTAGGTGTGTTAGGAGGGCAGTGCAGAATGTGGACTGTGGATTATGGACAGTTTTTGACTATGTTAGTTATTTTGTCTTCTCTTCTTGGGTACAGTGGTCCGTCCACCTTAGAAGTATCCAGTGCAACGACATTGCCCCAGTGTTGGCGCCATGGATAAAGCAGAGCAGACAAGATGTTGTTGTCGCATACAGGCTGGTAGCGTGGGAAGCGCTTGCTTCGGCTGAACGGCAAAGGCATTTATGTATATCTGCCTATCTGTCGGTGTAGGATATGAAAGAGGAAGTGGGATGGTTTTTAACGCACCTTGCCCGCCCCTGCTGGGCCGATGACCATCACCCCGAATTTGCTCATGATTGTTACTGCTACAGGTTCAGGTTGAAAAGGGTGAAAGTTGTCGGGGTTCCGAAAGTGTTAGTGGTGTAAAGATTATTACCGTTTGCTGCTGTCGTTTCTTCTCACCTTCACTTTATTATGCTAAAAAATCCAAAATCTTTATCAACTTTGGGTGCGTTAAAAATTAGTAACATCTAAGTATTTCTTTCACAACCCCAGCCTCGTAGGAAAGCGCAAGGCGCTCAGTGGGCACATGTCCAACATTTTTTGGGCTTTCCCGTCGCCACCCCTCGCCGCCGCGGGGTGTGTACTGCCAGTGTGCCTGCCGAGATCCTCCCTCCCGCTAGCTGCATGTAGAGATGAACATCATTTGTTAGTCAGCCAGCCCATGACATACTTCCTCGTGGAAGCAGCAATAATTAGTTGATTTCACACCTGGGATAAAGAGTATAGCTCTAAGTGGCACAAGAAAAGAAAAAGAAATATCTAACTGTGTTTTCCTCATTCGACGATGTGCCGGTGTGAAAAGCAATATTTGGCTCATTCGAAGGGAAGAAGAGGCGTCGATTCCCCTGCCATTGTCCACGCAGCAGCAGCAAGGGGTAATTCTGGATTGGATGACGTGAATGTGCCGTTGCAGTGCCTGGGCTGATAGCTCTGGGCCTACCAAAGGTCGAGAAACACACTGCCGGGAACTGTCTGGACATGGTGGATGGGGAAACGATGCAGCATGATAGTCAAATAGCGGGTAACAAGGTAATCTCAAGGTAATTGTACTGATACCGAGACATTGACCCCGCACCACCACTTGTGGATTCTATTCTCCATTGATTCTCGACAAAGACAATACTGTACAGCGCCTTCGGCACGAGACTGATGGTGTCGACTCTGGGGGAAGGGGGATTACAATGGTGAATATATGAATAAATGAATACATGAATACACGTGGGCGGTGAGAATGGAGTTCGACAGACGAAGGGGTTGACGGTTGGATCCATACATGTGGAGAATGCGGTGGCTGTCCAGTGCAGGGAGGGAGATAAAAAGGCAGTTGGCGGGGTTGGGGGTTCGTTGAGCGCCCCAAAAAAAAGTTGCTGCAATGGCGCAATCGCTCGCATGGCTGAGACTGGAAGGGAGCGGTAAAAACGGGTGCCTCCTGTTGGGCAACAACGACCGAGAGTATCCAGAACTGCTTTCCATCGCGTAAATACTAGTGGAAGGAAGTCGGCGACAGTACTTCTACTTACGGCAAGTGCTTTCTCAATACACATGCTATTCGGACGCCAGGGCGGTTTGTGTATCTGTACTTTGCTTCTCCAACTTCTTGAAAGCATAGCGTCCGGGCTCCGATCGGCGACTTTTCCGTCAGCTGCGTAGAAATAATATTAAGCTTGACGGCTCCCGAAGCTCAACCATCCCCTTCCTCTCCCTTTCATCCCCCCCCATCCTTGACTTTTTAGTTTGTTCTATACCGATTCCATTTTGGACCTACTCTTGACGGGTTTGCCAAATCCGCAATCCGCAACCCCCTGACGGTTAGTAAATACTTACTCAGCACAATAGGATATATAAACCCATTGTCGCCCTCAATTCACCTTGTTACAGCTAACAAGTCCACAAACTTTGTTCAGACTCGTGCCATTTTCAGGTTCCCGAGACGAAGACTTTTCCCCTCTCCCCAAAAGTCTCCGCCCCACCGGTTGACATCATCCACCATTTCCTCCAATACTTTCTATTTCCCGCCAATTCATTCACAATGGCAACCAACGGTGTTAACGGTATCCGTGCCGAGCTCTCCTCATGGCAGCACTACAACCAAGGAACCTTCCTCTTTACTGTAAGCTAGCAACACTGTCTAGTTGGTATCGTCGCGCAGCGATGGTCAGGCGTGAAACTGACCGTAGGGAAAATAGTCCGAGTCTGTCGGTGAGGGCCACCCCGACAAGATTGCCGATCAGGTGTCTGATGCTATCCTCGACGCTTGCATCAAGGATGACCCGCTCTCCAAAGTCGCTTGCGAGACGGCTACTAAGACCGGTATGATTATGATCTTCGGCGAGATCAGCACCAAGTCCAAGGTCGACTACCAGAAGGTTGTCCGTGATGCCATCAAGGATATCGGCTACGACGATTCGGCTAAGGGTTTCGACTACAAGACCTGCAACCTGCTGGTCGCTATTGAGGAGCAGTCCCCGGACATTGCCCAGGGTCTTGGCTATGAGAAGACTCTTGAGGAACTCGGCGCTGGTGACCAGGGTATTATGTTTGGCTATGCCACCGACGAGACCCCCGAGCTTTTCCCCATCACCCTTCTCATGGCCCACAAACTAAACGCCGCAATGTCTGCCGCCCGCCGTGACGGATCCCTCCCTTGGCTCCGACCCGACACCAAGACCCAGGTTACCTTCGAGTACAGGCACGAGAACGGTGCCGTCGTTCCTATCAGGGTCCACACTGTTGTCGTCTCCGCCCAGCACAGCCCGGATATCACCACCGATCAACTTCGTAAGGAGATCAAGGACAAGATTGTCCGGAAGGTTATCCCCGAGAAGTATCTCGACGATAACACCGTCTACCACGTATGCCCCTTGCAGCCCCCATGCTTACACGATGGTAACAATATGAGACTGATTACATTTCTAGATCCAACCCTCCGGCCTATTCATTATTGGTGGTCCTCAGGGTGATGCCGGTCTTACCGGACGCAAGATCATCGTCGACACCTATGGCGGTTGGGGTGCCCACGGCGGTGGTGCCTTCTCCGGGAAGGATTTCTCCAAGGTCGATCGCTCCGCCGCATACCTCGGTCGCTGGATCGCAAAGTCTCTCGTCGCCGCCAATCTTTGCCGTCGCGCCCTTGTCCAGCTCTCCTACGCTATCGGTGTCGCAGAGCCTTTGTCTGTCTATGTCGACACGTACGGAACTTCCGAGAAGAACTCTGACGAGCTTGTCGAGATCATCCGCAACAACTTCGACATGAGGCCCGGTGTTATTGTCGGCGAGCTCGACCTTGCCAAGCCTATCTACCTCCAGACAGCCAAGAATGGCCACTTCGGTACTAACCAGGACTTCAGCTGGGAGAAGCCCAAGACTCTCAAGTTCTAAATTAATTCCCTCACATTTTTGCCACTGTAATCTAGATTTACTTGTCTAAATACCCCAGCCAAGGAAATTCAACTTCTTCTGGCTACCCGGGTCTCCTCGTTCCTCGAGTTGTTGACCTGGTTGTTACTTCTTCGACCACTTGTTTTAGGAGCGGCATCATTACACTGGCGTATCGGTTCTCAACAAACCTGGGGGCTTCGGGCTACACAGGATATATCTGTGGGTTTTTTATTTTATACCTGCAGCATTTCATTTTAAATATCTCTTTGCCCTTTTTTTTTTACCCCGTAATTCATGTCGAGTAGGTTTTTGTTTTCTCGTCCTGTTCCTTTTCTTGTTACTGCACTCCTGGAGTCGAGACGTTTAAAAGCAATAACAAGGAACACGGCGGCGGTGTCTTTCAACAAAGACCTTCATGAGCGACGGGTAATGAATTGATACCCATCTAAACGGAGCATTCAACTCACACATTTATATCGTTCGGCGTTCACGGGGAAACAAAAGAATTTCAACATCTTTTCTTTCCTAGTCTACAAGCCGGCAGCATACCCCAAATCGAAGAACAAATGGGGAACTAGAGAGGAAGGGGGATCTCAACGAAATGGGGGTAGAGCCGAAGATGCGGTGTAGGGGACACGGACAGGGGCGGTGAGCAGGGAATGGGGAGGCAGCTCAATGGAGAAAGTTGTAAATACAGATGGTATATCGTGATTATAATAGTTTTTCCCAGTAAGCGGGTTAATTGGAAGAACACTGCAGAGGACTTTATCATGTATTTTCCTATTCGACACGGTGATGTACACGGGCCAAGCTCACTCTCTGCCAGTTGAATTCCACTAATAATATAGTCCTTCACGTGATAGAATATGTGTGTTGTCAGCTGCTGGCACGGACCGTGGCAGATGAACATCATCCCTAGACTAACCAGCGTTTGGCTCTGAACTTTCTTCATTCATACCACTGAAGCCAACTCGGGATCTCATACAACTACCACAGGTCTAGCACATTTCCAGATCGAGGAACAGCCCTTGCCTTTCCGTATTCTCATAAGCAAATGCCGAAACGAATTTTCAAGCCGGCGCCGAATCTCCCTCTCACCGGGCTGTGCAAGCACTATGAGAGGAAAGGTCAGGTACCGTGGAACATTCAAAAGTGAGTGCTTCTGTCACTTTTGATGGGTTGCAATTTATCGTACAAATTTTGCCTTTTTTTTTTTTTTTTTTTGTGTGTGTGTGTGTGTGTGTGTGTCCGTTTGTGATGAGAGGAGATAGGGGGGGGGGGGGGCGGAGCGAGCTTGGTTTGACGCTGACACTTGTTAATTACCATCTAGATATTGGTCCCAACGGTACTCCATATTCGAGCACTACGATCATGGGATTTACATGACGGACGATGCGTGGTTTGGGGTCACACCTGAGCCCATTGCAACGTGAGTTTTTTTTCTTCTTTTTTTTTCTTTTTTTTCATAAAGGTTTTTATAAGAAGGGGGGGGGGGGGGGAGGGGGGGGGTTTGTTTCTCTTTTCGATCGCTCCCTTTCTCCCTCTCTCCCTCCCTCACTCCTCCCGCCAAAGTAGCCGGACGCTGACAATTCCAATGAACAACAACCACACAGTCAAATAGCGCACTCCCCGCACATGCCCTCCCGACCCGTCATCATCGACATGTTTGCCGGGGCAGGGGGCAACGCGATTGCATTCGCGATGTCCGGGAGGTGGGAGAGGGTCGTCGCGGTGGAGAAGGATGCCGCCACGCTGGCGTGCGCGCAGAGGAACGCGAGGGTCTACGAAGTGGAGGGGTGGATTGAGTTCGTGCTGGGGGATAGCTTTGAGCTTCTGGAGGCGCTTAGGAGGAGAGGTAGGAGGAAGGAGATGAGAGCTTCTGCTGCTGCTGCTGCTGCTGCTGCTGCTGAGGGAGAAGGGGATAGTACCGTGTTGTGCGACGGCGACGACGGCGAGATCCACCCATCCCTGCAAATAGATTTATCTTCGGGCGAAGCCGTCGTCTTCGCCTCTCCTCCATGGGGCGGCCCGGGATACGTCTCGGACGAGGTCTTTGATCTCGAGACGATGGAACCGTACAATTTGCAAACACTGCGCGAGGCGTGCAAGGGGTTGTTTCATGCGCTTTATTTGCCCAGAACGAGCGATTTGAGGCAGGTTGCT
Source organism: Zalerion maritima (assembly GCA_022664585.2). NCBI lineage: Eukaryota > Fungi > Ascomycota > Sordariomycetes > Lulworthiales > Lulworthiaceae > Zalerion > Zalerion maritima. Next base: position 100,038 of record JAKWBI020000019.1, on the reverse strand, counting down.
GGGCTGTTGCCTGAGGATGGGGAGAGGGACCAGGAGAAAGACGGCGAGGTGGATAGAAAGGGAGGGAAGAAAATGATCCAAGTGGTGCAGTATTGCATGGAAGGCGCGAGCAAGGCCATGGTTGCGTATGTGCCTGCTTCTGGGGAGGTGTTGTGAGGGTTCCCATGTGGTTGTGGTGGCCGATGGGCGAAAGCCAGGGACAGGCAGACATGATTTTCGTATCTTGAGTTGGGCTTGTTTGCCATGGACACGAGACTAGGTGGATTAGGAAAGAGTACCAGAGTAACAATCCCGATGATACCCACAAACGAGACGCGCTTTCTGGCCAAGAATCTATGGAAATAATGATATATGATTATATTGGGAATCGAGTAAGGGTAATTGGTACCTTACGACTCAAAACTGAACGTCTACTGCGTACTAGTTAAAGCAAACAGAAACAGAAGAGAAATTACCACCACCCATCCATCCTAACCATTTCCCTCTCCAATGTCCATGTCTTACAGGAGAAAGAAACCCGAGCTTTTTACTCGTTCTCGTCGATATTGTTGCTACTTGATATCTTCCTTCCTTCCTTCCTTCTATACACACCCGCCCCCCCCCCCGAGAGTCTCTCTCACTCAATCTCCTATTTCCTAAACAGCCCTCACAACCCCCCTCTCGTCAAACAAATCTCTCAGCACCATCTCCTCGCACCCGGCAACATCCACGGGAACCATAGCATAAGTGCTCTCGAAAGAATAAATACTCAGCTGACCAAAAAACGGCCTCAGCACCCTCGCGACGAGCTCCTCCCTCCTCTCCAGCCATACTGCGGCTGAACTTCCCCCTCCTGGCTGACTGGCACTAGACAACAACTCCTCCCCAACACCCCCCGGAACCCCAATCAAGGGCCTCCTCGCCTTCCCTTTCGCCGCAAGACTAGCCGCGCTTTCCCCTTGCAACGCACTCCCCTGTCCCCCCGTTCCTGAGGCACCGAGCACCTCACTCAACTCATCTACTAGCGCCACCACGCTATCAGCTTCCTGGCCAGCAGGTCTGTACACACTATCAATCGTGTCCGTGACAAAAAGCCATTCCGAAAGCTGCCAGTCATCAGGAACAGTACAAACCAGCAAATCCAGCAACTTGCACGCCTGCAGCACAGCGCCATTCCCGAATGTCTCGTTAGGCGTGCTGTGGTCCGCAGCAACGACGCTGCTTACCGCGGCATGCAGCTCCGCGTTGACTACCGGCCAAAGTCCCGTGAGGTGCACAGCATCAATCTTGAGCACCATCGCGCGAAGAAGCATGTAAACGTCCGCCCTGGTAGCGCTTGAGGGAGAGCTGGTGGCAGTTGCACCAAGTAACTCGACAATCTTCTCCACCACCCCAGGAAGCTCCGTCACGAATCCGTCTTTGGGGCCCGCGAGGACCAGAGCCGCTATCCTGCGCAGGTTAAGTTGGGTCCTTCGATCTGCTTCCTGCCTCGCGCTCGTGGCGCCTACTCCAAACACAATGCCCGCCGTGCTTGGAGCGGTGATTCTTCCCAACAATTCGGTAACAACTTTTTCCTTGTCGGCTACCGTCCACTGTCGTAAGATTTCCAACCAGTCGCTCTTCACAAGGTCTAATGCAGAACCGAAGAACCTCCCGTCGTTGAAGGCGTCGGAAACGTCTTTTTTCCAGGCCTTTTGGTTATTGGGGAGTTTGGCGAGCTCACGGAGGAGGCTGAGGCACGATTTGGAAACGCTGTCGGGAAAAGCACGGGATTTGAAGCATGGTCCGATAACGTTTGTGGATATTGTCGACGCGGCGGCTAGGACGCGGTCGGGCTCCAGGAGAACCGTTGGAAGAATGGGCACGATGGAGCCGAGGATCCCTACGACGTCTTCGGCGCGGGAGGAGGGGAGTTGGGAACTTGGTCCGTTTAAGGGGTTTTCGCCGCCCAAGCGAGGTGATAGCATGCCCCCTGTGGTGGTAGAGTCAAAAGTCATGGGTCTGGTCGTGAAGAGAGCGGTGAGAAGACGCATGAATAGATCTCCCAGCTCCCTCCGCAACTTGCGGTCGTCGCCGAATTTCGTGTTGTCCACCTTCTCTCCCAGGATGGCGGTGAATTCAATGAGACTGGGAAGAATCTGTCGGTGAGGGAAAGGGTTCGCGAGGAGATCCTTGAGAAAGACGAGACAGTCTTGCCAGATCTCGTCCATGGCGTCGTCTTCGAGTGACCGTGCGTAGTCAACTAGGAATATGACGAGCTCCGTGTCATTCAGTTCGATGGTGAATGTTGACTTCCTTGATGGGTCAAGCGCTCCCGGGTTGGTGCGGCTGTAGATGGCGTTGAACACGGCTGGCATCGTGTGCTTAGGTCTAGACCCGTCGAGAGCGGGAAGCAGTTTCAGTACCTGGTCGGAATTGCTGTTATCAGGTCCACCAAGCGATGCCTTCCATATCTCGACCACCGTCTCGAGGCACTCCATGGTCTCAGCCTCGAACAAGTGTTCCAGAAGTCTTCGAGCCCGGTTCCTCATACGCAGGGAAGTGTAGTTGAAAGATGCGGCAGACGATGTGTCCTGCATGTTCTCCTGGGGCCCCTGACCCCAAGACCAAATGGTAAAACACATGCGCACCGCGTCCTGGAAAGCAAGCAGGACAGTTAACCTGTCATTAGCTGTGGCGCTCCTCGACTGCTGTGCCTCGGAGGTAAATACACCCGACACGACGCTGCCAAAGAAGCTCTGCGGCTGTTCCGGGCTCTTCATCGATTGTGTCCTGGCTTCCTCGGCTAGGAGCTGCTTGTGCCCTTCAGCCAAGATGTGCTCGAGCCCGTTCAGGAGGAATATGAGGGTAGACTCTGGCGAGTTGCCCGTCGTCCCAAGCGCGTTCTCGGGGTCCCTGAACAGGGCTTGCAGCTCCTTGAAGCAATTTTCGATTTGAGCGCAAAGGGTCTCGACTAGTGGGATCAAGACCTGGAAGATTGAGTCCCTGTAGAATGGCAGGCACTCAGTGAGAAATCTGACCCAGCTGTCAAGTACAGTCCTACTGCTTGATGAGGTGAATCCCGCCTGGATGCACTTCAGTAGTGTTTGCGGCGGTGGGGATAGCTTGGGTCCCGTTTCGATAGCGATTGATGACTGTTTAGAGCCCCTACGATCAAAGTTCATCATCTTCTTCTCCAAAGTTGGCGATGTGGCCGGTAGTTCTGTAGGAGTCGCGTCGCGTATTCGTAGAGATCCGTGTACGACGTCCAGCAGCAGGACTTGGATATAAGGGTCTGGGCCATTGAGAGACCTTGTCAACCTGTCGATGAGAATGGTCTCAAGGTTGAGCCCCGAGAAGCGATCCCCGTATGGGTTCAGGAGAATCTGGTGCAAGACGGTGAGAGCACATCTTTGAAGTTGGGCGATACGTAGTTTTAGGCGCTCATCTGAAGGGGTGTTGTTTCCAGCCATGCATCGCATGCAAACTTGTAGGAAGAACTCCTGAAAGGAGATATCCACCTCCGAGCCAGCTTTGAGATTTGTTAGTTTTGCAATTGCAAGTTTAGCTAGTGAAAGTACATACTAATTCGTCGGAGGTGCATCTGGTTGTCGTCGATAGTAACATGGGCCGATGCCAGGACATACCAGAACATGTCCGGCGCCCAGCGAAAGATGTTCGACAGGGTCCGCAGGTAGTACAGACACATATCTAGATCATCGTCTACCGAGAAGTCCACGGCTTGGGCAAAGCTTGCCGTTTCTCCAGTCCCGGATATTGTTTGGAGGAAATGGAGTTCGGACAGCTTGGTCACAAACACCTCAAATAGCCTGTCAACACCAACCATGTTGTGGAGCCAGGCCTTCACCGTCATGAAGAGTTGTGTTCGTTCGTCGAGAAGAGAATCCAGCATGAGAAATAGGGGCCGTGTAAGCATTACGTCAAAGTTGTCCACCCCGGCGAGCCGAGGGAAGTTTCGAAGATCGTGATGTGGTGTTTTTGGCGTTCTCCTGTCGTGTCCATGTGCTTGGTCCTGGAGGGTGTGCGTCCACAGCACGCAAAAACTCCGCCCTCCATCGGCAGGTCTGATAGCGTATGTTCCCGGGATGCAATCCTTGATGATCAGAGCAGAGATGGAAGCTTCTATGTCGCGGTTAAACGGAGTGAGTGCAGTTTGCAACTGCCACAGACCTCGCACCGTTTCGACGTGATATTTAGGCTCCCCGGAGGCCAAGAACGACCAAGCATGCTGTACAAGCGGAGTCACCAGTTCAGACAACTGCGCTGGCGTTATTCGATCTGTCGAGTAAAGATTGTTCACGAGAGCAATGATGGATGAGAATGACGTAAAGGCGAGGCGATATGGCTGGGAAAGACATGAATGTATTGCCTTTAGCAGAGCCGAAGAGTTGACCCAGTATTTCTTGGCTCGCATTAGGGCCAGCATCAGGAACCTACTACGGATACCAATGTCAATGTCAGGGTCAGTCTCGGAGAGGCTTTCGCAAACCAGGGACGTTGTTTTCCGTAAAAGAAGCTCCCCAACAATTCGAGAATTAAACGGTGGTTCTGCTGCGTCTAGGTTCCCTTGGTTATGCATATAAAACTCCTTGATCTTCTTTAGATGTTCTGCATTTGGCATCTCTTTGGCGGCTTTATCAGGGCTGTCGTTGTCTGTGCTTTTCCCGGTAGGAGGAAAAGTGCGTTCTGGAACCATATCCATAAACTTAGTCGCAAGACGGAGCGCTCGTTCTCTTGGCTTGGTGGGATTAGAGACCCCGTATGTGTTTGAACCCTCTTCAGAATCGTCGAGTATACAGAGAATGGCTAATGCGGTGAGAGGCGCATGGATCGTGACCATCTCTTCTTCCCTCACATTAAAATAGGACACCATGAACTCGACCAGGTCCAACTTGTCGGCTCTCTCGTCCCCAGTCAGCTTGCCAGGGCCGAGGGCTTGCACCACTAGCCCCACCATCACCCCGTATATTAACCCACTCTCTACCCCATCGAAGAAGACGCTCGCGCTGCGGAGAACCTCGGAGAAGTCGGCCTTGGATGGAGCTATCTTCTTGTAGCTTCTTACACTGTCGACAACGGGAAGAAACACCTCGGGCACGACGAGCCCACCCACTTCCCACTTGTCCATCAACGACAAGCATATCCTGTACGGCCTCGCCCGCTCTGCCGGTGATGCATTGGCGTTAGAATCAATGAGGCCGAGGAGCGCCTGTGTCAGGGGATGAAGGCCAAACTCCTCAAAGTAGCTGGTTTTGTGGGTGAAGTGCTGTTCAGACACGGGACAGTCGAGAGTGTTTTCATGGCCAAGAGCCGGCTCGGGCCCAATTAACCATGTCCAAAGTCTTCTATTCAGGCTCATGTCCCTCCGGGTCACAACCCCGACCGCGGCTTTCAGCAAGAGCTCGAGGTCACTGGATTTAACCCTCTCTTGCAATACCTTGCAATGGAGAGGGAGGTGGGTGACCAGGAGATCCAGGAAACCCCTCTGTATCAGCAACTGCTCGTCTCCGAGGGCAGCGGCGAAGCACCTTAGCAGCAGACCAGGCTCAGGGAACGTAACGAGCTCTGTAAGCTTGCCCGGAATTTGGGACGGATCATCTCGGGCATCCTTGATTCCATGGGAATCGTGGACTATCTGGTGGCCTAATTTTGGCACATTCCGCACCAAATAGGTCAAGGCCCCTGGTCGTCGGCCTTGACCAGTTATAGACGCCAAGAAAAAGCACTGCCAGAAAAAGTCGTCCCCGGTCGCATGCATTTCTGTGATTTCCTCCGCTCCCATCGGCCGTATTGCTCTTTTGAACCGCTCGACGAGCCTTAGCGTCCTGTCGAAATCCTCGCTGGTTTCGTCCTCGAGCCCTGGAAGTAGAGCTAATATAATCGACTTCATGGCAGGTCGCAATGTGCGTGGGTCGAGATCGAGGAAATACCTCTCAAGGATGCCGAGGAAAGGAGCACGAACGGATAGCGAAGCGAAAGAGAGTGTTGGAGCGAGCCCCGGAAGATATAACGGCAAGTCGCGGGACAACCCGTCATTTCCTATGACTGAAAATACGTAATTATACACCTCGAGAGTCTTCTGGTGCACGCCCGACGGCAGAGAGGGATTGAGACATTGTGCTAGGCGCTTCGAAACGATCGACTTGGCGGGGATGACTTTTTGGTTCGACGGGCGGGCTTGGAGAGCCTGTTCTCGACATTTAGACCACCTGAGCTACAGTAAACGGGAACCATCGACGGCGGAATTGCAAACCTTGAGGAGGCGATTGAGGAAGGAGATATAGTCGGCCCACTCCTGGAGGGCGGTATCGAATAATGCTAGGGCTCGTTCAACGCCTGATGCGTACTTGCGGAAGTGCTTATCTTTCGGTGCATCGTCTAGCAGGAGAAGAATATGTCCGTTAGCTGGCGCTGTTCTACAACAAACAAACACAACTTGGCAATAGCGACGGGCTGTTTGTTGCATGGGGCGCCTCACCTCCACCTAACTGATTTCGGAACTGTCGAGGCAGCGGAGAATCCCTGCCGGAGCTCTCGGGGGAGACGGATCGGCGGCCCGGTTCGAGAGACATGGTTTCCTAAGTCGCGTCTATGTGCGGCGAGGTTGGATAAGATCATGGGCGGCTGCTGGGTGAGGAAATACATGAATTCATAAGCCCCGAGCGTTGAAGTCGGATCGTCAGCGAGTGCGCAACCTCGATGGAGCTCCGGCCTTCTGAGGCTACAAATCGGATGGCACACGTTGCGCCCGAGGGAGTACAAGGATACTTCTGACTGGCTCTTGTAGCTCGTTCATTGGCTCCACACCCACGCTAGCAGGGGTAGCTGCAAGGCTGCCGACGCCACAGTTGGAGCCCCTCGCGTTGACCTCATAGGATCCACTATTTTCTGTCTCAACCTCGCCCTACTGCGGTCTTATCAACCTTTTGTCCATATTAGGACCGCCATTCTCTTCCAGCGATCCCATTCTCACGTGAAACCCAGCCCTTCTTCTTTTACCACAACCCAAGCTCCAATCTCCCACAGGCTTCGATGTGACCTAGCATCATTGAACCCTATTCTACCCCGTAGTTATCTCTCACCTCGATAATGTGTTTGCCTAGAAACACCGATCCATTTGCGATAAGCTTAGAAACGGCACAACAACATGGCCGAGGACGGGGGTAAACGGGCACATCTCTCCCCTCCCGGTCCAAGTGCCGGCGAGCTCACACATATTGCCCATGAAAATTACTCTTCAAGTCAGGAAAACAAGATCCAAAGTCACAGCTCAAAGTTGGTAACAAGACCCAACGTGGGCGACGAGTCTAACGACGGCCCTCCACCTCCTCTGCCTCCTCGGCCAGGAGTTGCACCTTCTCCGCAAGCCGCCACCACGAAGGTCCAGTCCATCGACGTGCAAACCCTCCAGTTTCCAGATGGTTCGCGTGGAACTTTCCAAACTCCCGGTGCTAGAGCCATGTCGACCCCGGTTCAACTGGCCGCTAATAGCGGGAGCTCCACGCCAGGACGAAGCTCCACGGTAGATGCCGATGATGCTATGAGTGTGATGAGCATAGTGGCACCGACCTTGCGGCCACCTGGAGATCTTGCCAGTCTCATGGTCAGCGACATGTCCAGGAAGTCTCCCGCCTGGCAGCTCTTACGCTCTCAGTCAGCTTCGGTAAAACCGTTTGAAACAGTTCGGTTGGACGTGCGCGACTCTCTGGCCGACTTTGCACAGGAGTTCGAGCCTGTCCCAGGAACATCTGAGCAAGGGGGGCTCGGCGATGAGCAACGACTGGCTGTGTGGAAGTCCAAGTTGAAGCACTACATGATATTGTCTTCCTCTGGAAAGCCCATATACAGTCGACATGGGGATCTATCTGTCGTAAACTCTTTCATGGGAGTCATACAGACAATCATCTCATTTTACGAAGGGGCGGATAATCCTCTCCAAGGATTTACTGCAGGCGGTACACGCTTCGTCATAGTCACGGAAGGGCCTCTATACTTTGTCGCTATCTCACGCCTTGGCGAAAGTGATGCCCAGTTGCGGTCACAGCTCGAAGCATTATACATGCAAATCCTTTCTACCCTCACTCTTCCCAACCTTACGTCAATATTTGCCCATCGCCCTAATACGGACCTTCAAAAACCCCTTGCTGGAACGGAGCCTCTCCTCTCTTCGCTTGCTGACAGCTTCACCCGCGGTTCCCCCTCGGTACTTCTGAGCGCCCTTGAATGCTTAAAACTTCGCAAGTCGCACCGTGCATCCATCACATCCGCATTTCTGAAGTCCCACGCCGGAGGGAACCTCTTGTATGGGATGATAGTTGCGGGCGGTCGACTGGTGTCAGTGATTCGGCCACGACAACACTCACTGCATCCTTCGGATCTCCAGCTGGTTTTCAACATGCTGTTTGAGAGCGGCGGAATCCGGTCGGGAGAGGGGGAGAATTGGATCCCGATATGTCTTCCAGCTTTCAACAATCGCGGCTACCTCTACATGTATGTCAGTTTCTTTGATGCTGCCGAAAACACAGCACCCAGTTCTACATCAAACTCGTCGGACGCTGTCCCTGAAGCCATACCATTTTCGCCGACCCATCCAACGCCACAAGCCACCTCGTCAGATTCCATCGCCATAATCCTAATATCTCCGTCTCCGACTTCTTTTTACGACTTGCAGTCGACTCGAAATAATCTTGTGTCGTCCTTGACGAAGGGGCCCTTGCTCTCCCATATTCGAACATCAATCCAATCCGGCCGCCCCTCACTCACGACACAGATATCACCCGGCACCCCGCTCTCCCATTTCTTGTATAAGTCGCGAGCAAATGTTCAGTTCTGCATGCCGTCTTCATCTCCCCAGTTTGATAGCCCTTTGCCGCGTAGGAAGCTCATGAGCTTATATCACTCCCTTCACGGTGCAGTACACGCACGGCACTGCCATCTCAAGGTCCTGCATTCTGTAGCCGACGACTCGACGTCTCTTGCTTGGATCACGCCCACCTTCGAGCTGTACTGTGTTGCGGGACCAAATGTGTCTCGCGCTGCCATGACGCAAGGCGCCAATCGCATAGTTCAGTGGGCCAAAAGAGAGGAGGAAAGGCTGTTCATAATCGGTGGGGGGGTATTTTGAACACCACACGGCTAGCACTGCTACTTGGAGAATGCTGCCATATATCTACACACAAAATGCACAAACACCTCAACCCATATCTATCCTCGTAGCGCTACGTGCTATTAAAACATAAATTTTCAACTCATGGATGCCTATCGTAGCTTTGCCCCCTTGTTTAACCAAAGGCAGTGTTTCCCTCACTGGTTAGTTTGGCCCAGCCTTCTTAGCCATGGCTGAAGTATACCTCCTCTCGACATCACAGAGCTCTACTTCTGCACACATGTTGGCTGCTATACAAAACATCAGGAGCTGGCCCTAGAACTGTCTGGATAGACTGTTTGAAGTTAATTCCCCCCTAGCATGAGGCCCCCCCCCTCCCCCCCCCCCGGAATTGTTTTATTATATAATAACCATAAGGCTAATTAATATTATAATGTTTTTATTTAATTTATAAATATATACAATACCTTATAACTATAATATATTCGGTATTGAGAAAATTTAATAAAAACAATATTACTATTATTATTTAATTTTATTTATAAGTATGGACGAGGCCTTTTATAAGAATTAGCCTCTCCTCCAGAGTCTCCCTATTTCCATTCCTGATCATGTGAGGCGCACTATGAAAAGAACACGGCCAACAGCCTCTGCGTCGAGGGTAAATCCAGCACGGGTTTAAATGACAATCTTTAAAAAGCTCAAGGCAGCGCCAACGACACTTCCAGGTCTCTTTCCCGGCTGCCACCGTTTATTTTGTCCGCGAAGCGTATCTTCCTCTGGTGCACCGTAGCCATCTTTGCCAAGGCGTAGTCGGACAGTGGAATCATACAACCTCTCCAACAAAGTTTCAGAGGCAGGACTGTGCGTAGCTCCCTCCTTAGGTTCTGTCTCTGCAAGGTGCTTTTCTGCCCTGGAACAGCATGGGAAATCTGGGGAGAATTCTCAGCCCCCAACACATTCATATTAGGTTTGCGGCATCAGACACTCACCCGACACTCCTAATCCACCCATCGGACACCACGCACGCCCAATCTTTCCTACGGCCCCTGGGTAGCCCCAGCTCTCGGCCGCACCCTTGTTTTCACTTCTTCGTCCTAATTCCTTACTGGTGATCTATTCAACATGTCAAGGAGAAGAAGAGTCATCGGTTTCAACTTCGGAGCACCCTATTCATCAGCCTTCCTGATACCAGCCGGCCCCACGTGGCATATCTAACAATGAATGCTTAAATTTAGTGGAATTGTTAACGCGATCAAGAGAGTGCCGGAAAGGGGCTTGTCGGGCTAATTCTACCAAGGAGAAGGTCCCTAGCCGCATTACATATAGCCTTGATGCAATTAAGGCTAGACGAGAATATGGCTTCATTTCGAGAGTTCCGTTGTCTCCTAACTTCCACCACATCGCAGGTGGGAGGACTGGGCCTGGACGACGACGATGACGGCCCACCAGTGTATCCCGGGGAAAGCCCTGTTGACTTGGTTGCCAACTACCTACAAAAGTTCGGGGACAGACTTATGAGGAAATGGGCAAGACTTACGGATCAGCGGTCTTTGATTCCACGTCGAAGGCGCTCGTGGCTAAAATTCCCGCGCATTGGTCTGAGAGAGCCAAGGATTTGACTCCCAGGGCGGTACAGAAGGCTGGCTTCAGAAAAGACAAGCCGCCTATGGTTACCGACCGACCCTGAGACTGTAGCTATCTATACGTTCAAGGGGATACAAGAAGGCTCGAAGATAGATGGGCTCTCGGTCGGTGACACCTTCGTCATCTGTGATGCCGGGGGCGGAACTATAAACCTAAGATCCTACAAGATAAGAAATACGAGAGCAAAGTATGGATAGTTTATCTCCGAATAACACCTGCTAATACGCTTCCCACCCTTACAAGACCCACTGCGATAAGGTGATTCATATACAAACTTTTTCTTTCTTTTTTTGGCTGCATTCCATAATATCAATCATATTAGTGGTTTGATTTTGCGCGGAGAACAACGCTGCCTGTTTAATTGGGACTCGAAGGATCGCGAGAGCGACCCAGATTCATTCCGGGGCATGGCCAATTGCATCCGCTCCCATAGGCTCCCCAGACACTCCTTCGAAACTGCTTTCTACCCACACTCTTTCCTTAGCCAAGTAGCCCATCTTGCTATTCACTCCTCATGGCCCGTCCGTATTGGTCGGTTTCTTCGCTGTGAGGCCCATATAGACTCTCAGTTCCTACTTCTCCATCCGTGCAGATATCCGAGTTTGCTTCGCTTCAAGGTTCTTAGCCGGTCTCGCAGTTCATCTAGGAAAGCACCCCTCTCCACAACAGCCGCCACCCAACCTACCTTCCTCAGTCACACCGGCCCTCCAGGTTGATGCCAGGACTTGACTCGCAACGTAATATGTGATACATAATTTAGCCCTTCGGAGTTAAGATGGAGATCATAACCTTCACTGCACAACATCCAATCTCTCTTCCTTCCTTGTATTTCCTTCTCACCCGCTTTCAATTATTCTTATCTTTATCTTTATCAGCTTTTCCCACCTCTCTATACATTCCTAACTTGAAGCTCCTGCCTTACTGGCTCAAAACTCCAAGGACCCCAAGAACTCAGACAATTTCAGTAGGTAGCTCGTCTCATACCAAATAATACTCCCTTGCAACGAGCTCGCCCTCACTTATGTGGTTACCGTGCTATTCCTGGAATTTTCGAAATAGATGAAGAATCTCGGGGATTTTAAATGTGTTTTCATGGTGGCTTCCAGCTACCTGCAAAACCCCTTCGATTCACGCAATCCTCTCAGGGGCCAGCTTGTCTCGAGAATATACCGAGATTTTCAAGTCACTCACCCTGACCCTCAACTATCCTAACCAGATTTCGTGACACATCACTGTTTCTCTTCTCCCACTTCTTTCTCCCGCTTTTCTCTTCACACTGGCTGTAGCAATCCACTTCCTTCCTCGGTAATCGTTCGCAACCGCCCCTGCTTACATCCTCACACTTTTACAGCAATCGTCCATTACCCGAGACCCAGGAGAGGACCTGCACTATCTTAATATTTGGGGCACTGCTTTTGAGATGACAATGGCTCGCTCATCACACTATCGCTCACATTATAGGAGCCACATATTTGCTTCAACGATGCGTTTTCTGCGTGAAATCGCTCTCAGGTCGAGGCATCTCATCTTTAACTAGAAGCTGCGGCTTACTCGTCCCAAGCTTCGCCGTCCTCGGAGATTTTGTTTCGGCCTCTTACTATACTTGGCAGCATATGGCGGAGTGTTCTACCATGGAACATTCCTCATCGCTGTCATCGCGTGATGACGGGTTTCTTCGGCAATGGAAACGCTGGGTGATCGATCGCCTTGCCTCGGCCTACACCACGCCCCTTCCACCTCTCGCTATTAGGTTTTACTTCGGCGAGCTAGCTTTTCTAGCCATCGAGAGACATTTGCCCAAGGTTATACCTTATCTTGTCTTACCACGCCCCTCTTACCTCGCTACGCCAGTAACCTCTTCCATGAGTTATCTCAATACCGCTTTTCTTGCCACATTGCGGCTCCACATCCGGGAGACACTCCCACATCACTATCCCATAGCCCAGCAAAGTGCAGCTCATTTGCAGACAGTAGAATGAGCTACCTCAATGTACCCTGGGCTAGCCTCACCGAGAGAATTACACTGGTACCCGGGGCTAAATCCTTCGTGTCGCTTGCCACCCGTCGCGGCTCAAATGTCAAGGCCGCCCCAGCCGCCGGGTTTTCCCAGAAACTGCGGTGTGCATGGCTTCCATGAGCCATGAAACTGCTCCATGATGCCCGAGGAATTCTCTCTTCGAGGAAACGTTCTGTCCCAGCGACCGGATGGGCCGCCGCGCAAGCTAGTTTCAACTCGTTGCCTTTCCAAAAGAAGCGCTACCTCTCGTTGTGACCATGAGATTGAGTTGCAGATTACCTCCTCAGCTGCGTACCCCCCTCTCGGCTTATCAAATCTCGTTGCAATATCTTTCCCGGCATCTCTTGCTCCTCCTGATATTAAGACCGACAAGGCAGCGATGAAACGATCTCATGTTCGCCGGGTTTGAGAAAGACACGTGGCACTCGTACGCACTTGGTTGCAACACAGTCCCTCGCCAACGGTCATGACACTTTTATCAGTGTGCTTCGGAAGCAGGGCTGGGGAAGACAGCAAAAAGAACCCCAGGCTTCGCAAGTCAAGATTCGTCATCAAGCAAACAAAGGAGACTACATACACTCATATTCGTTAGTTCTTGCCTAGTGCTGGACACTGATTTTTCGCCGATCTCTATTACACTACCTGGGAACGACGTTCGTCAATGCATGTCGTTAGGTCGCAATGCAGGGCTTGAATGCCCGTGATACTAATAGCATATCTAACAACCAACTGCGAGTTGGCCGAGATGAAGGCCAATTTCAATCGGTCCAGGACTCACTGACAGTATAATACTATCTATACAAGGGGAATCCCCTGCCTAGCTCGCACGACACACGGGTGTACGAGTCGCGAAGCGCTTCGTCGATGATGCTTACATAGAGCCCACGGGAGAAAACACCGAGGGATACTTTTTATTCCTAGGTTCCACTTCGCAGTCATATCTCCATTGTCATATTAACCGCCGAGGGAAACACATCGTGGATCAACAGCAAACTGGCGCCAGATCCACACAGCCAAGAGATCTTGCGACAAAGTATTTGGCATTGGCGACTGCGATTCAACCCTAAACGACACGATTTAATCGTGAAGTCATTTTCTTTTAAATCAGACTCCCGCCTAGGTGACCGATCCAACTTGACGTAACCCCGAAGCCACTCACCCAACTTCACTTACGCCAAGCCACTTCGTTCACCTCTTCATACCACATACTCAATATGGACGTAAGGTCGTTCCCCCACACAGCGCTGTGCAGCGAAGACGAAAATAATCCCCCAAAAAACAAAATAAAATAATCGTATCTACTCAGACATTTTGCTCCATTTTCTGCCTACCGGCCCACCTAGCCAACCAAAGAAAACTACAGCACAAACCCCACGCGCAAATTAATCCTCGCCAGAGCGAGTGAGAACAGAAGAAAACACACCCAGACTGGACACCAGTGCATTTCATCTCATGATGCGTCACATGTGTAGAATCGGGAAAGACAAAGGAAAAAAACAACTTGACAGAGAAAAAACACCGGAAGGAAACTGCGCGAGACCAGACGACACGACCGGAGAGAAAACCAGAAGAATTGTGCTCACGAAGAGTGACGGCCATTCTTTCCACTCACCACCCTTCCAACTCCCTTCGCCCAGCGAGAAACCTTGCTGCGGATGGTAATGCGGTGGGGAGAGGAGGCACCAGAAGAGACGGAAGAGGGGGTGGCACCGGCACCGGCACGGCCAACAAACTGCTCTCGGAAGCTCGACAGCCTCCTTCTGAACTCCCCACGGAAGCTCTTGGTGGAGTCCTTGCTTCTCTCACTACTCACGGAGAAGAAGCTCTTCGTCTCGGTAGCGGTAGTTGGGCTGTTGCCGTTGCTGCTCGTGCTGCCTCTCTTGACTGGCACATTGATTCGGACCGGGTTGAAGGCTTGGGTAGAGAGGGAGGGCCCACTGCGCCCACCAAACACACCGCTCACTTCGGGCTCGCGCGCCGTGAAGAGGTCCTGGGGTTGCTCGCTAATGATGGTGGCAACGGCGTTGGGGTCGGCAGCCCCAGTATTCCTTCGCACCGTCCCGTAGTTCTCCGAGGCCTGTCTGGTGCTACCAGTGCTGAGAGTTGGGATGACAATAGCGGTGGAGGGGAAGGCAGAATCGAAGCGCTCCGATGCCTCGACAGGCGAACTAACAGATCGCGGAGCCACCTCCTCGTGGATGGTCTCCGGTGCGACAGGAGATGAAGATGGCCTTCTGTGGCCAAGAGGGGCGCGGAGCGAATAAGGGGGAGCCGGCACATTGGCATCCTGGTCCTCGTCATCGCCGATTTCCATACCTGGGCGAAAGCGGCACTGGCCATCGTTGTCTACAAAACGGTTGAGGTGGGGAGCCCCAACCTCTCGGCCGATCTGACTGATAGTCCCAAGTTCCACGTTGAGGTTGCGAACCTGGCCGGTTTCAATGGCCTCCCTGAGAAGACGCTGGGCTCTAGTCCTGGCATCCACCTTTCTGGCCATTTCAACTACGTCCATGCAGGCAGGGGATCTTGGAATGATGACTCTAGAAGGTCGAGCTCTGTCGACAGTTGCGATACGACGGAAGGTATCGGTAGGGTGCGGCCCAGACAACTCCGGTCGAATGGGGGCAGAAGAAGTTTCGACATCGCTGGCGGAGGGCGTGCAAGTCTGGCCATACATGTCGACGATGGAGGTGACGCTGTCACTGCGAGCTGTTGCGGGCCTGCTAGAAGAAGATTCCCCGTTGGCAACAGGGCCTGAAATTACCCTCTGCGCCATGTGCTGTCTCCCTTGGGGCATGTCGCCATCCTGCTCTAGACGTATGGCAGACGTCGATCTAGCAGCACTGTTGAAACGGGAAGTGCTGTTTTCTGCCATCCCATACGGCTTGAAAGCTCGGGGAAGGGTACCTGGACGCTTTGCTAGGACCTGAAGTGTGTTTAAGTGCCATAGTTAGTAGCCAGCTCTTTTATAACAAGGCTAGGTAGTTTTGGCAAGAAACGAGAGAAAAGGAAAGGTTTAAGACTTACATTGGCAGAGGACAAGGGTGCTCCAAAGCTAAAGTCGAAACCTTGGGGGTTTTCAACGCGCAAAATGTTTCGAGGCTCAAGCGCAACGGCTTGGTCGTCGCGATCGCTGCTCAAATCCTCAACTCTAGGGAAGTGGTCATCGCCACATACAGCTCTGGTGCCGGAAAATCGAGGGCGTCTAAAGCGGCCTCTGCTACAAGTAGCATCACGAAGGGTCATACCGTGGTACCGACCATGGCCTATCTGCCCATAGCCTTGAGAGCTCATGATGAAGACTGTCCGATGGTAAGAAGTACAGAAAGACAGAATGGGCCTTGAGGTGGTGGCGGCTGATAGTTTGCTACCGCCTCAAGTGGCAACAGACGAGGACTTGATCCTTGAAGGAAAAGACTCGGATGAAGGCTGGCCTGGAATTGAACAGGATTACCTCCTGCCAGAGATATTAAGGCTGTGTTGAATTGGACGAGCTCCCGTCTGAAGGGCAGTCAACAGGCGGGATGAGACGACTGTGCTTTCAATGCGAGGCTAGAGTAGAGAGACTGGACGGTTTCTTCTTTCGATGAGAGGTTGGAAGGCACAGACCCGATAGCTCAGTGCATAGTCAAGGTGAAAGAAGAGACGGAGGTAATAATGCGCCAAGGAGGAAGATGATGCAGTATCTTGACCTGCCAGAAGAAGGCTGTCGCAAGAATGATGCGCAAAGAGGGAAGATGACTGACTGTTTGATATAACCACGAGACGATGCTGGGTAATGGAGATATATACCTAGAAAAGAAATATGTCGGACGAAATGTATTTGGGCAAGAAGACCAAAGTCCACGGATGAATACAAGATGGGGGCTGTGGGAGGTGTTAACTGTGGTTAATGTTGGCTGCCAAAGTCAAAAAGATGAGACGTTAACGTGGTGGAGAAGAAGAGGGAAGAAAAGGGAAGTGTCGATTGTTGCTCGCAAGCAAGAAAGAACACGACTAGTCAGGTGCGGGAGAGGGTGCCAAGTACGGGGTAAGTGCGCAAGTGCCGCCTGGTGAAGTGTGTGGTATGGAAGGAACTCGGGGGTGGGAGTTTGGTGGTAAAGCCACTAGGGACGGAAGGAATAGGCAAGCGGTCAACCATATCCCCCACAAAAAGTTGAGTGTATGTCAAGTTTACACA
This sequence comes from Zalerion maritima, assembly GCA_022664585.2. Classification (NCBI taxonomy): domain Eukaryota; kingdom Fungi; phylum Ascomycota; class Sordariomycetes; order Lulworthiales; family Lulworthiaceae; genus Zalerion; species Zalerion maritima. Next base: position 83,109 of record JAKWBI020000019.1, on the reverse strand, counting down.
GAAGCGGCAGTCTCACATGGGCAAATAAGGTTATTACGCAGATTTCAAGGGAGAAGCTTGGGTATGATCCCCGTATTCTAAGGGGGCGCACTACCTATATGTCCGGGGAGACACGGGGGCACGATGTAAATGGTGAGTGAACATCTCACCGAGACGGGCGGGTGCAAAGTTCGGTCTAGGCAACAGCAATTTTCGGGGCAGGAACTCCAAGGGAATCGGAGTCCGGAGCATATATAGTAGGCACTTGCCCGGCACAGTCCTGCCGAAGGGGGCGGGTACAATAGCAGTTTACAAACAAGCAGTAACAAGGTCAGGAACGAAGTACCAGCAGCATATCCTTTGAGACAGCACGGGGTGGGTGAAAGCTGCATATCGCCTGAAGTTGGTAAACAAACGCAAGTTGCATTGTGCTCACCAAAGGGCGCGGGCAAAAGAACAGCTCAACTACATACGGATGCGACAACTCAGGGAGAGAAGCTTTGATGCAAGCTTTAGAAACTAGGGGATGTCACACTCGAGCTAGGGACAATAAAAACATACCATGAGAAAATGTGAATTTAGTTCTTCAAAAGTTCTAGCATATTTAGTTCCTCGGACTGAGTTACAGAGCTTGTGATGTGGTCGGTGAGGGCGGTGCACACCTCTGGAAGTGGCTCGGTGGGTGGGAATTTTCTCCCTACAGCCTTTGAAAATCGCGAGGGAAGAGGCCCGGCCGGACAGGTACCGCAGGGGCGGAGCTCCGGGTGCATGCGGGAAGGCGGGGGTGTGCCGAGAATGGGGAAGGAGCACGTCGGTACACACCGGTGCATACCGGGGGTGGTGGTAAGGCAAGAGCGGAAAGGTAGGTAGAGGTGCGGCCAATTATGCGGCTAGAAAAGATAAGCGGGTAAGACAGGTATTGTCGAGTAACGGTTAATGAATAACAAATATGAAATTTTATAAATATTATTAAAAATAATAGTAAAGATTAATATATTATAGGATAATATTAAAAAGTATACAAGTAATTATTAACGGGTAATATATTTATACTTATAATTTTTTATTTAAAAGTTTATTTGGTTTTATATAATTTATTCATGTTTTTTTTTAAAAAATTCGAAGGAGAAGTTAATTTTTAAAAAGAATAACACATACAAAGAAGCCTAATTATATAGCAATAGTATTATCATACGTGTGTTTATTATTTTTAAGAACCTGCCTTTAAAAACTGTCCTTATAACCGATATACCTATTTAGGAGTACCAGAGTAATTCTCAGCTGATAAAGGCTAAAAAGCATTAATTTAAAAAAAAACATAAAAGAAAGCCAAGTATAAGTGCTCTTGTGTATTTTTGCCAGTGTCGGTTAATTTTATATGCGTTTTATGTGTATTATATCACGTAAGCTATTGGTAATATAGGTTATAGATAAATCCGCACTATAATACAGCCCAGGAAAACAAACACCAACAGGGACCAATTATTACTTTAAGTAACGACATACTAAAAGGGGCAAACTTGAAATGCCCCAGGCTTGGATTCCTAAACATGGAGTCCGAAATTTACGGTGAATGGCACATGGTAGTGTAGGTTTATAGGAAAAAGAAAGAGTTTTAAAAAGGATTGAAGTGAGATTGTTCTCCCACGCAAGGAATTAAACCAAGAGCCGTTAGAGAGAGAAGAAAAATATAAAAATATAAAAAGATGGTTTGGGAGAGAGTACATCCTTAAGAAAACACTAGAGCTGTCTTGCATGACTGTTCCTAGCCACCGCCGCTGGCTTCCTTGGGGAGAAGTGCTAGCTCTTGGACTTATAAATCCTAGGGCTGGAAAGAATTGTGGCCGTTTTCTGCCACAAGGAGCAGTTTCTTCTAAGCAAGGTAGCGACTAGAAGTGCCGAGAAGAAGGAGGGCCAAGTGAAATTCGGTGCACGCCGAGCGAGCCGGCAAGAGGCGTGGACTCGGCAGTAGTCGGATGCATCGGCGATTTGTGGGTCCCCCGGGCCATCCTGGAGCAGTTTATTACATAGTAAGCTAAATTACATATGTGTGGCAGCCTGAGTTCCTGCAGGCGGCCTGACGGGACCTGCAGCTTCCAGCCAGCCAGCCAGCCAGCAGCTTTACCATCCCGCAATTGAACCCCGGAGAGTACATTGACCAGTCAGTCAGTCATGTGCATCTATATACGTATCAGGAAGGATCGCCATGCATCATTGGCTTGCTGATGCCCGAAGCATTGGATATGATCATGTGCTTTGGCTTGAATGGGAGGAACTTTGGATCTCTGCAATTCCTGCATGCATGCATCGCCAAAAGGAGCAGAAGAAAAGGGTGGACATGTCTATATCTACCCCTTTCCTTTTTCTCAAAACATGCGGAGTATCTTTCCGATATTTGAACGGATGACAGAAGACACCAAGAAAGCTGGCATGAAGCCAAGCTAGGAACTCCGGCTGAATTCCATCGGCTTATCGGTAGGGGCACACTGACTTGTGCCATATCGTAGTAGTGGACACATGTCGCCTTTTAATGTTGAAAACAGTGCTGTGGCCGCAAAGTGGGTGGGGGCTGAAACTCAAGACAAGACTTCTAGCTTGTTAGGTAGGTTGGGGATAACTATGCAAGCTTGGTCAATAATAATTCTGGGGCGGTTTGCAGCCCATGGGTTGAATGTGTGCTTCCATTACGTGTACGCAATCCCTCCTAGTGAGGCTATGCCATGGCATATAGTCTAGGAAATTCCCGAGCATGGATGTGCACAAGCTACTTTTATGAACGGACATTGAGAAATTCCTACGTCAATGATGTGCAGGAACAGGGAATGCTACTAGTCCTTCTAGTTGAGAGGAAGAGACAAAGTCTTATGATAGAGTGGGACGAAGCCTTGAAAGGTGCTTTGACAGCATTTGATGTTGAGTAATGCCCTAGGTGCCCCAGATGACAAAGGAACGGGCATACTATATATGGATTCATTTGTGCTGTATATCCGAAGGACTAGGGTATGGGATATAGTAGTGAATACTGTACATTGGGTAAACTAACGTCATGTATCGTTCGAATTGGTTTATTCTAAATAGGGGTTGCTGCTGGCTGATCGATAGGTGACACAGTATGCGTACAAGAGTAACATATCATCGTATCGGGGAGCTGGAGTGGCTGAGAAACCGAGACGTCTAGAATTGGCGGGAAATCTGACCAGGTGGCCACATCCTAATCGGTTGATAAAGGTGGGCATGGAGGGGTGACTTGTCCTTCCCAGGGTCTTGGCGTTTGAAAAACGGGCGGAAGAAAGGTTGGCTCGCTATAATGCAGCCAAGGGAGAGAGAAAAATAAAGGTATGTTGTACTGACCAGGGATGGAGATTTGACGGATACATGCTCCGGGGCCGAAAGAGGAAATATGGCATACCATGCTTTTGTATGGTCTGGCGCTCGATCTTGTCCTTGAGATTATGGATGGTGGCCATCGAATCGCCGTGTTCGATTGTCGTGATGCTAGAACTAGCCACGGAGAGAGTAATTCCATAGACACGGCCGAGGGCTACTTGGGCGGAATATAAAATGCATGGAAGATATTTATTCTCCCAGATAACGGGGATCTGGGAGATAGACGCGAGAGGCTCAGTATCGGCAGCGAGAATATTGAGCTCTGAAATACCACGTTCTAGCGTCTTTATGCATTCGTCGGGACCTCTTTTGAGCTGTTCATAGTGGTTTGCTTGCTGGATAAGAACAAGGAGTTCCTGGTTGAGGCCGGTATGTCAGCCAGTGGCGAGGCGTTGTTGTTGGATACGGGTTGGTATAATGAGACGATCGATGACTCCGCAATAAGTATTAAAAAGGGACATGAGGCAGAAAACAGTTTAGTAGTCTAGAGTGCAGTCACGGTCTACATTTATATGTAAAAACATACTCTCACGGATGAACTTTAGTTTTTAACAATAATTATTGCGATATGCCTATTCTAATGAAGAGCAAGAGGTGAGGGCCAACGCAGAACTCGGAGTGTATATTGAGAAATTATCCGGGGCCGCTTGCGCAACGGAGCACAGCGTGGGCAATAGTTCTGGAGATCTGTCAATTGGAGAAGCAGGAGCCCAGCAAGCAACCCCTCGCAAGGCTATGCGGACCGTGGGTTGCAGTGTTCGACAGTGCAATTTTGGGTGTATACACACGGTAGCACACAATGGGAGGACAACCACCAAGGCTCGACAGCTTTTTGAATGTCGTTCACAGCTATTGTAAACTAACTATTCTCCTTTTCCAGTGACTTCTATAATCCGAGCTTTAGGAAGGGTCTTGAATCATTGAGCATCGTTGAAAAGCCATAAAATAATGACTTGCAAACACAGAGGTCCCACTTATTACTCGTTCATGCATTGGACTTGCAGCTTTCACCAAGGGGTGTGGCTCTAGGGAGTCAAAGGCAAAACATGACGCCCAGCGGTGCAGAGAGCTCGAGATGGGATGGACCAACAATGCACATCGTAAAACGGGAGGCACGCTTGAGCAGCAGGTGCAGCCAGCAGGGTGGGTGGGGTGCGGCTGGGGAGGCGCATCCCACAGCGTAGCCCACATTAACGACCCAATGGGCAGCCGTAAAAGCAGCGCCTGGAGCAAAATCCAGCCTGCCGCTGCCCCGTTTATTAGATATACACAGGCGCTTGCTATCTGGAGTACCTGGCTAGCCCTGCATGAAGGGTGCGAGTCTGAATGTATCATTGTATCCAGTGGAGAAGACAGGTGTCCCCAAGCTGGCTTTGTGATGATTAGAAACTCAAACAAGAAGGGGTGTGTGTCTTCAACTAGTTGCTCCTTCTCCCACTTTTGGAATTCTCCAGTTCATCTTATAAGGAGTTCCTGCATCCCCTCTCACCTCCTTCCAATAACTTCATTCAACCATTTTTCTTCCTTCACCTGTCCGTGCAAGTCGTTGTTTCCTTTCCCCATAAACAGAGGTATGTCTTTCCCCTCAATGCCGGCTTCTAAACTTTTGGGACACAACATCACCATCGCCCCGAGCACAAACCACTACTGGACATCATTTATCATTCTTTTGAGGCTCAACCAAACTAACCAATTCCCACTGTTTCTGCTTGCTCTAGGCTTTTGATCATTGTCACCATGAACCGTCTCGGAAAGCTCGCCTTCCTCTTTGCCGCGGCCTCGCTGGCTGTCGCGGACTCTGATGTCACCCAGCTCACCAAGGACAACTTTGACGAATTCGTTAAGGAGAATGACCTTGTCCTCGCAGAGTGTAAGTTGCGACTCCAATCTCGACTTATTTTCCAGTGGCTATAGCCCCAAGAGACTATGCACCGCGTACACCAAAAGCCATCAAACCCAAATGGCAACAATCCACATCGAATGTCTATTTTTGCCACCTACGAAGCACTTTGGCTTGGGAAACGTCGTGTGGCTGGCATCCACATGATCCATCACAACCGTTACTAACCATGTATAACTCTTTTCAGTCTTCGCTCCTTGGTGCGGCCATTGCAAGGCCCTCGCCCCCGAGTATGAGGAAGCTGCCACAACCTTGAAGGAGAAGAAGATCAAGCTCGTCAAGGTTGACTGCACAGAGGAACAGTCCCTCTGCCAAACATATGGCGTCGAGGGCTATCCTACCCTAAAGGTCTTCCGTGGTCTTGATAGCATCTCTCCCTACCAGGGCCAGCGCAAGTCTCCTGCGTAAGTCTCGATGCACCCACCGCTTGTTTCGTAGAATATCAGCTAAACGGTACCCCGCAAACAGCATCACATCCTACATGATCAAGCAGTCTCTGCCCGCTGTCTCCGAGCTCACCAAGGACAACCTCGAGGAGTTCAAGACCGCCGACAAGGTTGTCATCGTTGCCTACACGGATGCTTCCGACAAGGCCAACAGCGAGCTCTTCGGCAATGTGGCCGAGAAGCTCCGTGACACCTATCCCTTCGGCTCCAGCACCGAGGCTGAGCTTGCCGAGGCTGAGGGCGTCACCGCCCCGGCCATTGTCATGTACAAGCAGTTTGACGAGGGCAAGGTTGTCTTCACCGACAAGTTCGACGAGGAGGCCATCGAGTCGTGGGCCAAAACTTCCTCCACTCCTCTGATCGGCGAGGTCGGCCCTGAGACCTACTCTGGCTACATGTCGGCCGGTATCCCTCTCGCTTACATCTTCGCTAAGACCCCCGAGGAACGCGAGGAGCTCGGCAACCTTCTCAAGCCCATCGCTGAGAAGCACCGTGGTGTGATCAACTTCGCCACGATTGATGCCTCTTCCTTCGGCGCCCACGCTGGCAACCTCAACCTGAAGACCGACAAGTTCCCAGCCTTCGCCATCCAGGACACTTCCAAGAACCAGAAGTTCCCCTTCGATCAGGACAAGGAGATCACCCTTGATGCCATCACCTCCTTCGTCGATGAGTTCACCTCTGGAGACATCGAGCCCAGCGTCAAGTCTGAACCCATCCCCGAGACCCAGGACAGCCCCGTCACGGTGGTTGTTGCCAAGAGCTACGAGGACATTGTCCTCGATGACAGCAAGGACGTGCTCATCGAGTTCTACGCTCCCTGGTGCGGTCACTGCAAGGCTCTTGCTCCCAAGTACGAGGAGCTGGGCGGCCTCTATGCCAAGTCCGAGTTCAAGGACAAGATTACAATCGCCAAGGTTGACGCCACTGCCAACGATGTCCCTGATGAGATCCAGGGTTTCCCCACCATCAAGCTCTACCCCGCCGGTGCCAAGGGCGAGCCTATCACGTACTCTGGCTCAAGGACTATCGAGGATCTCATGAAGTTCATCTCTGAGAACGGCAAGTACAAGGCCTCCGTCTCCGAGACTGCTGAGGAGGAGACCCCTGCTCCTGAGGAGTCTGCCGAGTCTTCTGAGGCACCAGCTGCCGAGACTGACTCTGCCGACACGGCTGAGAAGTCTGAGGAGCCCCATGACGAGCTGTAGATGGTTGGACGGACGTGAAAAAGAAATCATGATGGGGGAAAGGGAATCAATCAGAATGGGAACCGAGCAGTCCATGTATTTTATGATTTGTCTTTTGCTCGCGACGTCTTTCCGCGAGTTTTCTGGGATCTTGGGAACGGGATAAAATACCTGGAGTCTTAGTGATAATGAATTGAGCCTCATTTTCCTTTTAGTGTAGCCAGTACTAGCCATGGCAGTCACCCTCATGACTTGGCGATGTCTGCTCAAATATACCTGGCTAATTGCCATTCGTCTAGGTCATGGAAGCTTTTTCGAGGCACAGGAAAGTCTAGAATGGTTAGGCAAGCTGAAAACTGTGAGACTGCTTTGTCTGGGGAAAAAAAAATTATTCCTATAAAGTTGCTAGGAAAATGCATTTGATAGGCTTGTTGTGTATGTGGTAGGCCTGAGTAGAGGTGCCCAGATATTTTACCAGTGCGGCGTAGGAGATGCACGCACGTATGGGCAACAAACCGGTACGACGACACTTTCTGCGGTTGTCCATTTTAATTCCAACGCGCCCCAATAACTAGCAGAAAGTCCTCTCATTTCATCCTTCCTTCCATCCAACCATCAATCTCGTGATAGGGCGTTATCGTGGGGTGTGAGATTTTGCCTATCGATTGATAATACTCCCTAACGCTCCCCGTCCTCCTGGTTCCTTCGTATGTGTACACAGCCTGCCTGCCTGCCTTCATTCCTTTCCTTTCCCATCCGTTCCGTCCCGTATTATTCGCCACGAAAGGGCCTGAACCACCGAACTATCTCTTGGACTTCTTCTCCATCAGGTCCATCTTGTCCTCGACGCTGGTGAGGTGCTGGGCGACTCTGGTGATGGCGTTTTGGAGGGCCTAAATGCACGGGAATAAGAAGCGTCAGCCAGAACCACGAGCGAGCAGATACGCTGGTTTGATTAGTGTACACATAGCGGAGAGCTATGGACGAGGAAGGATGGAACGAATAAATGGGAGGACGGTTCGGACAAGAAGTTGAAAGTCAGAAGGAATAAACAAGACCAGGGAGGAAACGTTTCGCAGATGTTTGTTTGTGTGGCCAGTCTCCAGTATTTCATTTTTCGCGTTTTGTCCAAGTCCGTCATAGTCCAGTCCGCTGTGTGTGTGTGTGTGTGTGTCTAGAGTCCTGGAGGAATCTAGTAATTATAATATTGGGGTAGAGGTGTATCAAGAGTGGGGAGTTCTCTCTGTATATCATGGCTTTTTGTCAAAGGGAAACCCAGTGACCGTGTGTGTGTGTGTGTGGATTGTGCAGAAGGGGAGAAAAATAACAAATTGAAGAAGCTAAGAGGGTACGAGCAAGCGAAGAAAACGATGCCGAGGAAGAAGTCTCCCTAGATGCAGTAACGCACATAGATGTCTTCCGTCAGCAGTTCGTTCGACGCCTTGTACTCCTGGAGCACGTAGTAGTAGACGCCCGAGCCGGCGAGGGTGGAGCCGAGGAGGAATCCGAAGAGTCTGTAGGGAGCAGCAAAAAAAAAAGGGACTGTTAGCAGTGGTCATGCTCGAGTGGTTATTTCAAGATTGGGGGTTGGGGATTGAGAGCTGTGCGATATCGCGAAGGACTTGGATGGTAGAATATAGTGGGATGCGCAATATGCGAGCGCGAGCAGACGGGGAACGGGGGGGGGGGAAGGCATTGTTGCGGGACCAGCGAGGAGAGCAGGTGGGGAGAATGGGAAGCCATTGAGCCGTTTGGGATATTCCTGGAGATCTCAATAGACAGGGAGACGAGCCATTGGGGCTGAATAGCATGCTATTCCAGCCCAGGTGGTCCTTTTCTTTTCCCTTCTTCCGTGGTGTCTCTAGCGGCCAATTCTCTCGCAACTCCGTTTGACCGTTTTGCTTCTTTGTTCTCGCTTGCCGACTCTCACATACCGCGCGTATTCCGTGCCCATTCCTGTCCTTTCTTCGCGATATTCGACTCCCATGTCTCTTGTATGTATGTGTATTCGCGTATCTACGTTTGTGATGTGGTAATTTTTTTTGACTTACCCTCCACGAAAAGCACCCACGGGCTTGCGCGCGGGGAGAGGCGGCGGGGCGGCGGCTACGTTGGCGAGTCTACTCGACGTGTGCAGGGTACGCGATGCGACGACTGAAGACCTGCTGAGGAGCATGGAAGCGGCTATCCTGGAGGTGGCCATGGTTTCTGTATTTGTATCTGGTTGTTGGGTTTCGGTCGGTATCGGGTGATCCTATGGAGGGCAAGGAGCGAGCGGCACTGGACTTTGGGGGGCAGGGAGGAGATGGAGGGAGGGGGTTTGGACTCTGTAGGGACAGGGCGAACTGAGGGAAGGAGAAGGAGAAGAGGGAAGGGGGTAAGGTAGGGCAAATAAAAAGAGACAAAATAGGGATGGAGGGCTCAGGCCTAGGTCACAGGTTTAATGACTTCCTAATTTGGGAGTAGGTAGTGGTCGGTATGGTGTGGCAGACAATAACAAAATGCAAGTGATGCACAGCTGGGCCGTTTTTTTTTGTTTTCAAGGTTTGGTTGGGTTTGGTTGGTTTGGGTGGGATGTCGTCAGGAATTTGTCTAGAGGGGGTCGAGCATGCCGTTTTCTGATTGCCCCAAGTTTTCATCACGTGCAGGGTGGTGCACCCACCCTGTCCATTCCAGGTACACGGTCTTCCCAAACTTTGTCTGCGATTCTTCATCGATACCTCTTTTTATCACCACGCGTCGCTGGCCTCATGCAATCCTTCATTTCGGAAATACGCTATCCGAACCAATCGTGGCTTGCCATAATCAAAACTACAACTTCGCCCGACCAACGTTTTCCGCAGAGCCGGAGGAAACTCAACGTGCTCAATCCCGGATCTCGGTAGTATGAGTCAACTTACGCCTTTGGTTCTACGTCGCAAGAGGAAGCAGCTCGCTAAGACCCCATGAATCAAGAGATATCTACCCGCAACGCAGCGCAGCCGCCCGAGACCCCATAGTTTGAAGGACGGACGTACTCTGACTGACACGATGTCCAGCCAAGAGCCAAGACACCATCGCAAGCATCGACGACGCCGACAATCATACCCGATCTATATCTGGAGACGCCTCGCCGCTCCGCGACTTGAATATTCGACTCGCAACTTTCTCCCCGACCATGTAAGGAGCGACGACGCTTCAGTCGAGATCTGCCGGCCGGTACAAGAGAGATGGGTTCTCAGTTGGTGATGCAGGAGGCAATCGCCACCAAACAGAAGAGGTGGGTTTCATAAACCATCCTCCGCAGTTGGATCGAATGCCCGAGCATGGCGCGTGCCCTTGTCGCGCGGCCAGGAAGAATCACTATTCAGCCAGCAGGCAGACACGTTGCAATCCAGGAGCGCTGGTGCAAGGACAGTCCACAGCTCCTTAGCGACCAGGCCACCATCAGCGCCCCCTATATGCATGCCGGAGCGGTCGAGTCGCTGCTGCCGTACCTGCTGCCCAGGAGCGAGAGTGAGCAGCAGCCGGCCGATGGCGTGTAACAAAATGTGGTTGGTGTTCGAGGGCGGCCGCGAAGAATCCTGGACATTGGCAGCGGCAGCGGCTTCCTGGTTCACATGTTCGCCGAGCTCGCCGGTGAGACCGGTGTCGTTGTCGGCGTCGATCACATCGAGAACTTGAGGAAGCTCGGTGAGACCAACATGCGTAAGTCGACCGAGGGCGCTGCGCTGCTCGCCTCAGGACGCGTGCGTTTCCGTCTTGGTGATGGACGCAAGGGCTGGTCCGAACCGAGTCCCGCGAATACAGTCCTACAAGATGAGGGAGATGGCTGGGATGCCATACACGTCGGCGCTGCGGCGGTCAAACTGCATGATGAGCTTGTACAGCAGCTCAGGAGCCCCGGGCGCTTATTTATTCCCGCTGCCGAAGAAGAGAATAACTGGTTCTCAGACAAGTATATCTGGACAGTGGATAAGGATGAGAAGGGCAATGTCACCCAGACGAAATACTACAAGGTTCAGTATGTGTCCCTTATGGATGCGCCGCGAGAGAAGCCACTTGTCTGAACCGCGGACGGCAGAGGCTTGGTACTGGTGGGACGGGAGACTTGGGTATCGTCTACATTTAGATAGCATGGATAAGATCGGTTGGGGGTGACCCATCACACTATGGTTGACTCGCTAGAGAAGCGAAAGAGCGTGTTCATCTGCTTGGCGGCCTTTCAAATATTCGACTACACTGTCGGCCTATATACGAACTCATCAAGTTCCTGAAACGCCTTCTCAAGATCATCGTTGACAATGATGATATCGTGAATGCCCGGCGTGTCGGCGTATTCAAGCTCGGCTCTAGCCTGGGCCAGCTTCTCCTGGATGTCCTCTTCGAGGCTTGGTGGCTTGATAAATACATAGCGCGCATCGACGTCCGGGTTTGCTTTCATCTGCTTGACACCTTCCATCTCGATATCTAGTACAACCACTAATCCTTTTGCTGTCTGGTCTGCAATGGTCCGTTTGCTGGTGCCGTAAGAGTGTCCATTGAAAAACGTGTATTCTACGAAGGCGTTCTGGGAGACGAGGGAGGAAAACTCGGCAGGGGAGATGAAGAAGTAGTTAACGCCCTCAATTTCGCCAGCTCGAGCCTTGCGTGTCGTATGCGAACCAGTTGATGCGAATGTGTCGCGGTGAGCGTCAGAGAGCTTTTCAACTCTAGCGTCCCCTTGCCAACGCCTGAAGGGCCGGAGATGACGATGGGCCGGAGAGCTTGGGGGGGGGGGGCACGGGAGCTATTTTTCGGAGAGGGCACTGGGTAAGATATAAATTCCAGGTGTTTGTAATCCGTGTTGGGATTTTCAGATGCTGAAGTGCAACTGATAAGACTGAAAAATGTATTCAGGTTCTAGGAAAGGGAAAACCCCCGTAGCATGAACCTGCCAAAATATGCCGCCGTAGGGCTGTTGCTGACGAACGATCGTCGTTTAGGGCTGCAACCCCCCACCCCCGCAAGCTTCACAATGCTAAAGCATAAGCCAAAATCAATGGCAGCTTTCCCTTCATAGTAAGTCCTGGGAGAGACGATCCGGGAAACCGTTTGTGTAGATGTAACTGATTAGGGAGAATGACGAAGACTTTATAGCGTTTTTAGGAGGGGTTGGTGACCTTGAACTTGGTGTTGTCAGAAACGCTGACAATGACAGCTGTGGGCAGCTGTCCCGGACAACCCCAGGAGAAAACGGCAGTCTCCACATAAAGTGGCCTCAGCAGGAGTTCACGCACTGCCCGGCAGTCATCACAGCCCATAGATGAAGGCGGTATTCATGATTGCCAGTAGACCGCCATTTGGACAGCATCCCATGACTGTCCCCCGCTCGGGATCCTTGTCTTGCTCAATCGAGCTGCTCCAGCCCTAGCCACGCCAGGTGAGTCTGTGATCGTGATGCTCCAAAACCGCCGGCCCCCATGATAATCCACCAGTAGTTGTTTATTCCGAGACGGCTGCCTAGCAGGACGGACTCGGACCAGATAAATTAGACTCCTCATTCGCCTGGGAAAGCAACACCGCTTGAGCCATGATAAATTGGTCGGCGGGCCGCAGGCTGTCGACACGGAAGTCTTAGTTTTCTCCAAGCCTCGCCTGACGGAGAGCTGTGTACGGTCGTTTCGTTTCGGTCGGTCGGTGACGTGCGAACAAGCAACTCACGCCGAGGACCGTGCTGCTGACAAGCAATCGCAAAGATTTTTTGTTTTAGAGTCGATGGACCCCTCCGAATTTGGATCATTTTGCCGCCTTACCTCAGCAAGCCCAGAGACCCTCTGCCAAGCTATCTGCGGGCCGTAGTTAGCGTAACATCCCGTGCCAGACCGAGGTGGTCCAGACTACCACAGGTAGCGGCGTCAAAAAAGCCGGGGCCAAAATTAGGCCTAGTAAGCTCACGGGACCACGCGACAGTGCATGGCGACCCTTGAGGCGTATGCAACCAAAACCTAGTAACTATATGTAGTAATCGCGCTACGTAGCCCGTGGCTATATAAGTGAAGGTGCAACATGTAGTACCCTAATTGATATCCTTCCTCTAATCTCCACCATTGAGCCAGATCTCGACGTAAGACCTTACAGATACAGGCCTAACCAGTACAATCCATACCGGCAAAGGCCATACCTGTACGGAATTTAGGACCGGAACTAAGTGTCAGGTCTCACCTGACAGGTCACGTGTACGCTATGATAAATCTGGATCGCTCAGGGGCAGAATGGTTTTCTACTCCCTGAGCGACCTCTTCGTCAATAAACGACCATGCTTGCTCACGAAGCCCTTGGAACCGTGACACTAGGGGCGGAAAATATCATACCATTACAGGCCAGGTCATACCGGTACGACCGGGTCGCCATCGGATTCTGTTGCAAACCGCCTCCCAAAGTATCCCTCTCTTGACTGATGCCGCCCGGCCCAGACCACATTACCGGTCGCAGGGCAAAGTCCGCCAAAATTATAGTTGTAGACTTCTTTTCCGCATTAGGGATGTGCTTTACGCAACTAGTCTGGTCTGCTCTACATCTTGTGATAACGCTCATCGGTACCCCCCCGTGGCTACCGGCCATCGGAAGCCAGCCATCCAGGATCCCGGATTCCCTCACGGCGGATCCGCAGCCAGTCTAGCGGCGAAATCGATGGGATAAAGAGGGCAGGTGGGTTCACGGCTCAGGCGCCGAACCATCGCAAACATGGGAATCCAAAGAGGAAGAATGGCCGCATCGTCTGGCTGGGACGGCATTCGTCTGGGACTTGACGCGATTTACACAACGAGCAGACCTTGGAAGGTCTAAGCTTGTCTCAATCGCGGCTTAATTTCAATCCAGGCGGCAGTTCCACCATCCTACTTCTCATAATGTGGTGTATATTCAGCCAGCCGCCCGGATCCTTTCACCGACCTTCTTGGACGGCTTGTCCCTGTTTGCCTGGACCTCGAACCTTGAGGCGTCGCCCCCTTGACCACTGTTGGCTTCGATAGCCTTCTGCCGCGGCGGCCTGAATTGCTCGGCTCGCGTGTATCCGAGGTCTGCTGCAAGGCGTCGTGGGGTTGCTGTTCCTGTGCTGTCACCAAGCGTCTCGAGCACGTCTGGTTTGGATGCGCCGCGTCTCCGATCAGGTCGCAGGGTTTCCACACTCGTCCTCGCAGGCTGCCGGGATCGGGTGCCTCTGCGGGCACCGGTTTGTCTTCTCTGTGGCACACATTCTTTGTGACTCTACCCCCGCCTCCTGTGTCAACATTGCCGAACGCCTTACCCACCAGTTGAGGAACGTTAAGAGCGATAAGATCCGACCGATTGGCAGTGCCGCTTTCTCTATCGCTATGAGCGGCACAGAGGCGCGGCTCTACGTCTCGCGGAAGCATAACGAGTTGGACTACTACATGCAGGAAATCGATAGCTTTCTGCTCCAGAAGCCCAAGGACTGTTTGGAGTTCCGCATGTATGTCCGGAATATTATCGACTGGGGGAAGGACAGGAGGCTGAAAGAGATTCGGGATTCCTTGGATGCCCTTCTGGAAGAGAGCAGGAAGAGAGCCTCCGAGGCGGCGAAGTCTCGCCAACCGCCATCTAATGGTTCCGCAACCACCAGGGGCAAAAGGCACAAATCCTCGTCGCGCAGGAACAGCAGATCCGACAGTCAAGGACAGAGTAGGGGAGGAGATGAGTCGTATTGGGACTGGGATGATGCGGCCGAACGATGGTTTCACAGGAATGCCGACGGAACTGTTACTTGGGCGGAGCAGGAAGCGCAGCCGTCATCAGTGGCAGCAGGGGAGTAAGAAGGCGTGGTACAGGACCCGCTGGACGGCACATCAGTCAGCCACCTTCACAAGAGGCGAAAGGTCGTGATAACCCATTTCGCCGGCGGCAGGTAGCAGAGTCTGAATTCAAGCCATTCATGGAGCTTGCAAAGACGTGACTTACCAGGGTGTTCGGCATCTTGTCGCACGCCGAGAATAGTCCTCAAGAGAAGACATGGAGAAGAGGGCCCGTAGTCACCTCGCAAACGGAGAATAGTGCTCAAAGCAAAGTAGGGAGAAGCTTTGCTTAATCAAACAAACACTCAAACCATTGCTAGCATCTCCCTTCTAACTACCCGGCGACCCTTATTGCTTATCGTATGATCCTTAGGCGTAGGCTGCCTCCTTGATTAAGTGCGGCCGTCCGGTATTCTTCTCTGTATTGCCTTCACAGCCTGCCGCATGGCGCTGTCACTATCAACGCTCCACCTTCCCAGAGCAAACCTTCGGATCTGACGATGTTTATGTAGGATGAATTTGGCCTGAGGCCTACCCTGCAAGTGTTAGCCCGGAGGCTGTATTTGGCAGCCTCTCAGTCAACTGACGGTCTCCAAGCATCGCCTTCATGCTGTCCCACTACTTCTTGCAAGAGCGCCTCCATCCTCTGCATGAACAAGTAGTACGTGGAGAGCGGGATCCCGACTAGATCTGTGGGCGGATTGGTGTTGAATTTATAAACATTATTATTCCACCATATTCGTGGACCACTTTTACGAAATCTTTTATTATGCGCCGAATTCCAGGCACGGAAAGGTTTATGCCTAACATTAGGAGGAGGTCAATATCGAGAGACAGGTCGTGTTGCCATATTTCCGAGATCAAGCCGCGTCGCAGGTCGTTCTCCGTGCCCTCGCCGTAAAGAACGATATCTGGTCGGAGCAACGCCGGCCGTATCTTACGGTCGCTCCTCGTCGTTTTCGGACAAGGCGGGCAAGTCGGTAGCTGTCCGGATAAGGTAACCGCTTCTCTCTTTTTATCACAGCTATAATGTTCGCCGTAGACTATACACCGTAGGAAAAGGAGAGACCCGTGCAGCTGAACATATTTAACTCCTCGGTCGAGACTCCCATCGACCCCATTATGGCCGGGCTTAGGCCAATCGCCAGATCCTTTCTACAGGTCCGTATAAAAACCAATCTTTTTTATATAAAAAATTATCGATATTTTGTGTATAATACCTGGCAAGCTTACCAGCGGTGTTTAAATCGCGAATAAATCCGTGCGTATAGGTCGGCTCCTTTTCTCTTGCCTTCCCGCGAAGTTTAGCTAAATGTGTGACGAGAGCAGGTCCATTATGTCGAAGAGGTTGCGGAACCTATTCTTATATTGTCTTTAGGAGGAGGTCATAGCTTCCGTGTGTTTCTCTGAGGCCTCGCCCGAGAATTTCCCCATGGACTGCCACTCCTCGGGACACCGATTTGACAAGTTTTAACCCCTTTCGGAACGGAAGTCCTAGGTTTAATAAGCGCTTGAACAGGATTAGAAAAAGGCTAGGACCTACTTTAATACCTGCGTTCGTGCTAATACCGGCGCCTGTGATAATAATAATTTTGGTCGTATTTATTACCGTATTCGCGATTTCTCCCAACGCAGTCTTATTATCTGGCGTGACATGAGTGGTTTTGGTCGAGCAGATAATGGCCATGGTTTAAAGGGTGTTTTTGAAAGCTGGCAAGGCGGAAAGGGAGTCGGAGAGTGGGGAGATGGCAAGTCGACTGATACAGAGACAAGTAGAGGGAGAAGATGAGGGAAGGGGAAATTCGAGGAAGGGGGGCCGGTCAATGCCTTAAATAGAGAGATAGCGAAGCACATGACAGACTCCCACTGCATCCCACAATTGCAAGGGGTGGAGTTGCCGGCTGCGACATATCCCCAACGCGAGAGAGGTAGAGGATCCTTCCCCTCATCGTCTAGCCGCGTATTGAGAATACCGTTCAATACTCGTGGCGTAGGCCCGGGATTCTCGCCAAAAGGAGACCCAGCCTAGCACCTTTCCTTCTTCGGAAGTGGCGACGTCCATGCAAGTCTTTCGAGACCTTGTAACTGTTCGCATGTAGGCTTCATTCGGCGGCCTCTCGGTCAACCGACCGGCTCTCAGCGACACCTTCCATGTTGTCCCACTGGTTCTTGTACGGGTTCCTCCGCTTGACCGCACTGTCGATGTATGGGACGGAGGCGGCCTTGCAAGAAGTAGTGGGACAGCATGAAGGCGGCGATGGCTTAGAGTCCCTCAGTTGACCAAGATCCTGCCAAACGGAGCCTGGGGGCTAGTATTCGCAGGGTAGGCCTTAGGCCAGACTCACCTTGCATGAACATTGTCTGTTCCGAAGGCTTGATTTGGGAAGGCGAAGCGCGGTGCCACGCGGCAGGCTTAGAAGAAGAATACCGGACGGCCGCACTTGATCGAGGCAGCAAGCGCCTAAGATACTAGCAGATTACGAGACAAGCAACAAAGGTTGCGTGGTTGGAGTATGCTAGCAACGGTTTGAATGTCGTTTAGTTGTAAAAGCGACTCTCCCCGACTTAACGACAAGTTCGACTTGGATACTACCACTAACTCGCCTTTTCAAAGAAAATACTATCTCGTTAAGCACCATGGGGTAGGCCTATATAACCTGACTTTGTTCGTCCAGGAGCTGATTGACCGTAGCTATGCGCATTACTGGGAAATCACGAATCCGATTGTCTGGCAAGCTACGTTGCCGGAGTTGATTGAGGGCTTCTCTATTCATGCGGAGGACGGAGGCGCCTTTCAAGGAAGTAGTGGTACATGAAAGCGACGGCTTAGAGACAAATGGGGTCTATAAGCTAACAGCCGAAGGGTAGGCCTCAGACCAGATTCATCCTGAACATTGTCAGTTACGGAGGCTTGCTTGCTCGCCAAACCTGGCAGAGAACAATAGAAATCTTGAGCTGTTTACTACGAAATTACCATGCCATGGTTGTGCTTCCTCCTCTGCAGGTCACCACAATCTTGGGCGTCCGGCCCGAGACATGGTCAGGCCATACTTCCGAGCATGGTTCCTCCTCCTTATCTGGTCGCAAAGGGAAATTATGATTGTAAAACATGTGGTTTTTTAAGAGGTATTTGGAGCCAAACGGGGATCCCCTCGTTGGATAATCTTCGTAAGGGCATATATTCAGGTGGGCATGTTTATCCTCCACATGGTCCCACAATTTTGTGAGCCTAGAAAAGATCTTGCCACACCATGGACACGGATCTGGTCGCTTCCGCGCCGCGTTCCGGCCGGAGGCGGAGACCTCGCTGGTGGGCATGGGTAGGTGCTTTGCTGTTGGCCATGGACTCGGTATAAGAGGGGGGTGGCGCGTTAAGCGTGCGAGGCAAAAGAGGCCGGGCTGACGGAACCGCCTCCGGCAGAGCCCGACGGACAACTTGCTCTCGTGAGAGGTCTTCATTTAGGTCCCCCATGATCTCGGCAAGACGTCTCCGTTCCGGAAGGCTGAAGACGATCCGCTGGGATTTCGGCCCTTGACGTTCGCAGTTCCCCTGGAGTTACTTTTGCAGTTCGCGGTTGTTCCTGACCTGGAAGTGGTCTTTCCGTAATATAGTTAGAACATTATCGCGATAGTTCTGCCTCGCCGTCGCCAGCCTACGCTGCAATGCCGTATATTCGTCCTTGTCCGGGCCGGTGGCTCGGCTGGCTCGCCCGTATTTCGACGCTAGCCGATCCTAAAGCAAGGACATTTCCTCTTCTAGCTCGCGGATTTCGGCATTCAGGCCAAGGCCTGCATTACTTCGTCCGGCACTTGGGTCGGCGCGTTCTCGTCGCAAAAGAGGCCCAGGTAATTGAGGATTGAAGGGTAGGGCGACGAAGTGCCCCGTTCCATGAATGCGTCCTGGGGTACGGCGTTCATTCCGATGTTCTGATAGAACGTCTCGTAGACGGTGCTGTTCGGCTTATGCCTTGCTGTCTGGTTTCGAATCGAAGTTCGGTAGTGGGCTGCGGGTTCCGGCTAGATCGGGTCCATTCACGGGGAAAGAAGATACCTACTGTCCGTGAATTGTAGCTGTCCCCGTCGGGTATTGTAGCTTTGGAGCTTTCCGGGGAGTCCCGCATCCGTTCCAAGCTTCTCCGTACAGTTGTCGAACACATCCCTCGTTACCGGCTCATCAACTACTTGATACCCCTCCGGACATGGCTCGGTTTTCCGGAATACCGGCACGTGCCAAAACTCTCTCTTCCAGTATATCTGGACGGCAGGCAAGTCGAGTTTCGTGTTGAAGAACTTTTCCGCACAGTCCAGCTCGCTCATCTCGATGACGCCTTCCGCCAAGGCTCTGGCGATGACACCTGCTGCGAACCCATGATCCTCTCGTCGACCTCGCCGCACACCCAACACTTCTTCTTGGCCCGAGGCATGATCCCCGCCTCGATATCGTTAAAAGCGTCATCTTCGTCGTGGTATTGGTCCCGCAGCCTTTTATTATCCGTTAATGGCTCGTATACCAGCTTATGGGTCCGGGTGCCCGTAAATATTTGGATTATACGAGCCGTATTATCGTTAAGCCTGTCAAGTCCGAGGTTGAATCCCCTCAGGTCCCTGACAACGCGGAAGTAGACGAGATAAATAAACGTGCCCGGTCCGAGGCTGTTTTTGAGCGCCGGCTCTCTCCGTAGTCCGTGCTGCACCGCAAGCTCCAGCGCGAGTCGCTGGCCGTAAAAAATAATGCCTCAACTGATCGTCGATTTCCACCCCGCCATATTTTTTATACACAGCCCGAGTTCTCAGGATATATACGCTGCAAAGTGCTGTATGTTCCAACTCTTGACCCTTCCCTGCACAACACCCACGTCAGGAAACTGTCTAGGAGTCCTTTCTGCTCCCAGCTAATATCCTTGATCAGGTCTTTCCAGCCGCATCCTCCTCCTCGAAATATGGCGAATACTTCCCATTGGTTCTGATTACGCACAATATTAACCTTGTAGGTCGGTGCGTGATTAGGTCGTATATTTTTTCTTTCGTTGCCTCGTCGTTTAATTCGCCCAAGGTAATGGAGGATTGCGACTTTTCGTCTCTGCGATTTGATTTCGGGAATTGCCGAGCTTCTTGTCGTCTCGCAGCAGCGTGGCGGCACAGAATTTATTGCTCAAAGACGGGGAAAAAAACCCTCCAAAAAAAAAGATCGACCTTTCCTTTCTCTCTCGCTCTCGTTTTTTTCTTTTTTTTTCTCTTTTTTTTTCAGAAAGGGCAGTATGTTTTCTTCATTGCTGTTGGGGGCTTCCTTTGAATGCCTGTCTCCTGGATTCTGGTGCCTGCGGTCGCTTTCCAGGTTTGCGGACATCCTCGCATTGTGTACTGGGGACCAAGGCATGTACCTGAATTCTCCAACGGGGGTACTTTGCCGAGGTATTCGAGGGTGCCGACAATGGCACCCACTGCCCACCCGAAAACGGCACCCTCGACCCCTCCAGCTAACGTTATGTTGGAATTTGTATCATGCGGCTGTTGCATACAACACACGATGTCTGTCCGGGTAACCAGGTTTCTCTCGTGCAGCGCCAGCGGCTCAGGCCGTGGGGGAGGGGCGAGAGGGTGGACATTGCGGGCCTCCCCCGATTCCTCCGCATGCCCCTACCGTTTGTGTGGAAATTCGCGAATTTGTTGATCCCAACCAATCAGATGCCGGGAAATGGAGGAGTGGACACCACGAAAGTGTTCTTTTAGCAGCTAAAGCCACAGCTCTTTTTTTTCTTTTTTTTTTTTCGAGTGGCCTTGCCGTAATGCGACTGCCGTTCGACTGCCGCTGCGACTCGACTGTTTGTATTTCTTTCTCATGACCCCGGATTTCGCGAACAGAAATTCCTTTGGATCTGGGGAAAACGTCTTCCGTACTTTGAGACTGCGGCATCCGGAGGTCTTGATTTGACATGTACAGTAGCCATAGATACATACAGACCGATAGACCCCTCCTCCCTCGCATTAGAATTCCCCTTGATCGCGGCCATTGACGACAAGCCCCCAGCTTCTAGTTCCTACCTACCTAGTCAGAGGTGCTCGACACATGCGACGTTTCGTTCTTCTCCGAAACCACTACCAAGTCATTGGACAACTCGCCGAATTCTGAGGCCGTCCGCGAACTTGTCGACGCCTGGTCTGGCTCTGTGATGATCGTGCCTGCCGACCTCAACGAAATCGAACGGGGACACGCCTAACCCCCAACCATGATAACCACGGCACATATTCAAAGGATGATAACAGAAACAACGGAACGAACCAAACCACAGAAATGAACAATTTCGGCGTAATAGAGCTCGCCAGCACGAAAACCACCCACGCCCCCGGGTGGGCATACGTGCCTGACGTTGCCCCCGCTGCTGCTGCTGCCTCCGCTTCAGTGTCGGGGAATAGGAAGAGAGCGGCGCGGAACCAACAAGCTTCCTCGGGGGGGGGAGCGAACCTTAGCGCGAGGTTCGACGCGAAGGTCAGGAAGGAGATCGAGGTCTTGGACAGGGATAATGCGAGGGATGTCAACATTCCCGTCCCGGGGAAGGGGAATAGATGTATGTTTTCTTCCAGTTGATTTCCTCTCCCCCCTCCCTGCTTCATCCTTTTTCACCCCCCGCTACTACCATTACTGCTACCCCCACGAGTCGAATATATACGAGCCTACAGTCCTCCCCATGCTATCCTCGTGCGTGCGTGCGTGCGTGCGTGCGTGCGGGTGAAATATGATGCGATCCAGTGCTGATGTGGGATGATGATGATGATGGCGATGAAAAATATGCAGCAACAAGCACGAAACACACCCCGAACGTGCGCAAGATCCTCCAGTCGGCGAAAACCTTCGCGAACCACCTCGACGACTTTACGCACACCCTCGAGCACAACCCGCAGACGAGTTTTTTCCCCTTGGCCCCGCCGCTGAGCGGGGCCGCGGCAGCGTCGCACTCGAAGAATAAGAAGGGGGCAACTACGAAACAAGCTCCGTCTAAGAAGAGCGCGTCGAAATCAAGATCGAAGAGTAAAGGGAAGGCCAAGGCAAAATATGTAGAAGTAGAGGAGGAGGAGGAGGAGGAGGAGGAGGAGACGGTGGAAGGAGACGGTGATGTGGTTATGGCCGACGCTGGGGGCGAAGGCGATACTGGGGGTAAGGACGGGGAAGGTGGTGACGGTGAGAGCGGTAAAGCTGCAGCAGCACAGCCGGCGGAAGTCCCCAAGATTCCCTTGCTTGCCCCATTAGCGGCGGAACTCATACCCCCGCCCCATCCCGCCGACGGGGATCCCCTTCTCATGTCGCGCATACCGCCGCCGCCGACGGGCGAGGAGATTGAGGCTTTGGTCACGGCGAGACCGCTCACGTATGTGGAGGCTAGGGCGCGGTGGCCTGAGGACTCGAGTTTGCATGCTGCGAACGGTGGTAAGGGGGGAAGAGGCAGTGGAGGGGGGGGAGGACAGCAGCAAAAACGGGGAGGGACAGATGAATCAGGAGCAGGAGGGGGTCTCAGTGCAAGAGCGTTGGACCTGAGCAGGAGGAGGTACTTTTGCGACGTTTGTGGCTATTGGGGCAAGGTCAAGTGCTCGAGGTGCGGGAGTAGGGTTTGTGCGTTGGATTGTCTAGAGACGCATAGGGAGGAGTGTGTTACTAGGTATGGGATTTAGGGGCACTGGGAGTGAGTGGGCTTGGAAGAAGGAATGGAGGGGCTCTGAGGTAGATGATATTGCATCTGTGGTAAGGAAGAATGCGACGATTAGTCGAATGTATTAGAAGTGGGGCTGGCTACAACAAGACTATCGTGATCAAAGCCGACGCCGCCGAAGGTCCATATCCAGTATGCTACATAATCTCATCATTATATGACAAAGATACGTTCATCAAACGGAGTACCGCAGTCGTCAAAATGGCTATTTGTGGAACTCGTTCCCTCATTTGATTTGTGTCAGCGTGTATGTATGTACAGTTTCCCCTCGGCATTGAGCTCATTAGGGGACGCACTTGCGTTGCGCTAAATAGGGAGGACTGTCTATGATCGGTATCCCGACAGTCAGGATTCCGAAGCCTCTGTGCTCTAGCAAGTTTCTGTGTTGTTTTATTCCTTTTCCTGAGGTATGTTTCCCCTCATGGATGATATGATAGATATTCCTTCATTACCGCCTAGGTATCATCAACATTTTGTCGCCCATTCCATCCCATCCTCCGAGCCTAAGCGCAACCTCCCTTACTTCGACCGCATAAGCGTAAACGAAAGGTCCCCTGAACTCGCGCCCCCTACACACGTTCCACTCATGCTGCCCGTGGGACACACCGCCCTTGCCGCTCTAACGCACTGCTCCCACCGGTCCTTCGAGATTTCCACCGTTGCGCCCTCAACCGTGGGCGTCAGGACGAACTTTGCGGATCTGGATTGTCCGTAGGTTGAGGCAGGAGAACCTTGGCACGAGGATATAGAGCCGGATATGCCGCCGCAGATCGCGAGTTGGGCTACAGTGGAGTCGTGGAAGACGATGTTACTGGAGACGTGTTAGATTTTATGTTTACTTTTGTTTTTGTTTGGGAACATGGTGCTGTAGTTGGGGAAAGTGTGAACGAAGAGTGACTCACGTCTTTGGATTTATGCAAGTAACATCGTACACTGCGTTAGGGTTCACGTCTGTGTTCCGCCTCATGCGGAGGACCTCGAGGTGTTCTTGGGGAACGCTAAAGTGTGGGATATTCCGTGGAAGGGCGAATACTGGTGTGCTGACGGCCGCGAGGGCTAGCAGGAGGAGGTTTGTGAGGAAAAGCATTTTAGCTGCTGGTGTGTAGTTGAGGAAAGAAACTTGGTGGCGTTGAAGGTCTTAGTAAGTTTGATGAGGCCGAAACCCTGGGCAGCGTTATATGAGAATGGTTGATGAAGTGAGTCCAGCCGTAGTTAGACGGTATACAAGGGGATTGAGGGTCCTTCAGCAGATATGTATGATATATGTGTATCTGTATGCCACCACACAAGCGGACAGGGTGATCAGTGAGTGATCACGGCAAGAGAGTAGCACCGTAGCCTCGGTAGATGAACACAGTGAGTTGGTGACTCCTTTCCCTAGGGGATGTTTTTCGTCTGTGAAGGGTCGCGTTTGCGTCGCTTGTAGTTGTTGGTTTGTCGGGTTTGATTTCTATGAACCTTCCCAGACCGAAAATGAAAAATAGGCGAGATAATATCCTAAATGGGGATTGTAATGGATTCGGTTCGGAAGGTAGGCGAGCAAACACAAAGTGAGAGATGTTCGTGCTTGGGTCCCGGCACCTTTCAGAAATTTCCACACAATAAATCAACGTAGCTACAAGCAAAGAATGCGAGACAGTGACGTTTACGTTGGAGAATAAGAGTACGGGGCGGCTATTGAAAGAAGAAAAGACGAAAAAATTGTGCGTGTTGGTTGGTCTTCGGTGTCGTCAGTGATACTGAGGCTCTATAGTCTGGCTAGAGCTATCTGTGGTGGAATCGATCCAGATGTGTGTGCAGTGTTGTGGAATTAGTTTTGCGCTCCAGGGCAAATGTTTAGAAGTGAAGAAACGAATCAGTAGTCCGACAACCAGAAAAGGGTGCCGAGGAAAGGAAGAAAATGAAAGACGAGTGAAGTTCAACAGATGAACCGAAGCAGAAAACACAAGAGAGAATAACCACGTCGGACGAGGATGGAAGGATGGAAGAAGCTTTAAACGAATGGGGTTCAGAAAAGGAAGGTGACGGTGATGAGCTTTGAAGAGAAAGAGTGGGGTTCTTGATGGAGATTAATTGCACGGGGAAGGAAGGACACACTGGCGGCTTTCACCGTGTAAAAGTAGGGAATGGCCACACCCATGGTCTAGCATCCGTGGTCGGTAGATACAAAATACACAATGTACAAGGGGGTTCGGAGCTGTTTGAAAAGCCAGGGTTGTGTCATTCGATAGGCTGAGAATCCGATGGGCTAAGGATAGACAGGGATTCAATTCCATTGGGCGAGGTGCTGAATGAATGGAGGTTCAACATCAGTGAAACCCTTTTGGCCTATCAATATCTCCATTCCTCATCATTTCCTTCAAAGGCAGGCAGGCAGGCAGGCAGGCAGGCTCTAATGATGTGAGTCTGCCCGAGACTAAGACTCTGCACAGTGGCCAACCTTTCGAGGATATGGAAACGATCTCCGTTCAATAAAACGGGTATTTGCTCCGTTTGTATTGATTCGTGAGCATGAATTTTTTGTGGTTTTCTGGCCCCTTGAATCTGTACAAGATTGTAATGGGGGCACAGCAGCAGGCATGGATGTCCCCTTCGGTTGCAGCAGTATCAACTAGATGGTGCTGTGGACGTGTAGTTCGATAACATCTGTCATCTACATAGAAGCGACGATAATCATTGCCATTTCTTCTATCGAGCGAGAACGGCCCGAGGGGGCGCTGCTCTCTCAAGACCACTGTTCCGAAACATTTATTACATCAATATCATGCCTGTACATACCGTCAGTAATACACATAGCACATGGACAGCTTGCGAATGCCGACACAGTGATCTTCACATTCCCGAACCAAGCTTTGCCAAGGAAATTCATTCGATTCCAATGGAATTTTTTTCTCTTGTGGCTGGGACGGACAGACGGAGAGCTACTCGGCGCGAATAGACTTTGGACGATATTCTTCTTCGAGTTCGGAGGGGCTCCACAGGGGAAATGCACAACTCCAGATGGTATGTGTAAAGTTGAAACATTTCGATGTCAGGGGTTCATGAATGGCGGGAGCATGTCACTTCCCTCCATCTGAGGGGTGCCCTTATGGCACAGTCTAGTCCAGCCAATCAAAGCGGAGGGAATACGCCAACATGTGCAGATGGAATAATATGTACACACTGGGGCCGTGAAAATGCTGTTTCCGGCATGACAAGATCCCAGGCCCCAGACCCCTGGTGGAGGGGGGTCAGGAGTATGTGAAACAATGCCTTGCCAACCATCTTGCCATCCATTGCGCTAGCGGCCATTTTCGATCCAAGAGTCTTTCCTTGAAGAGAAAAGAGAAAAGAGAACAGTTGGGCTTTTGTGGCTCTGTGGATGCCCCATGGATATGTCCGCGATAAGCTTCCAAGCTTTGGCGATGCGCGTTTATGCGAAGGAGATGCAAATTTGACGAACGGCCTATCGAAGAAATGGCTTGAGAGCTTGTTGTCGGGAAGCTCGGTACTTGCACTCTTCTGAAATGGAAGGAAGTGTAGCTGTGTATAAGTTAGCAGAAAAAGTGGTAGATGCCTTGGTTATTT
Organism: Zalerion maritima; assembly: GCA_022664585.2. NCBI lineage: Eukaryota > Fungi > Ascomycota > Sordariomycetes > Lulworthiales > Lulworthiaceae > Zalerion > Zalerion maritima. The sequence continues at coordinate 57,168 of JAKWBI020000019.1, read as the reverse complement.
TCTTCTTCTTCTTCCTTTGGCGGGACATTGTATATTTGCCTACCCTCCCGACGGGATAGAGTGACCCTCCGTCCCTCTCTGCCGATGTGCATATACCAGCAGAAGCAAATATGTGACCAGATTTCTCCCATCAGCGATAATGTACAGTCTAGCTATCTAATTCGTCGTCCTTGGCAACCATTTCTCCCTTCTCCTGTAGGCTGAGGCTCTGCGACACTGCGGCTTGCCGCAGAACTGTAGCGGCCGTCTGATGACAGGAGCTATGTAGGTATGGTGTCCAGAGCCGAGACCTTAACCCAGACCGACCTGTTTGTCGGCCCAACGTGTGCTAACTACTGTGCACAGCACCAGAAAATATCAGACGGAACCCCAAAAGAGCTTACGAGTCCTGTGTCGCAGAAATAATGAGGCAAAGAGGAACGTACATGGCATACATATGATCGTCTCTTCAGTTTGGTCTTGGAAAAAGCTTGTCTTTCTTGCTCCCATCCGTCCTGGGCGTTTCAACTATCAAGAGCCCCTGCGTTGGATCGCCCGGTACGAATCTGTGTCGTTTTCCATTAATAGCACGGGTTTGGAAGAGTGCGGTTTTGCCTTTTGTGTGTGCGGTTTCGGCATCATTAATTGTCATATATAAACTTCCATCCCTCCATGCGCATGAAAGCCTTTTACATTTATTGCTTCTTTTGTATCTCTATCATCGCGAGCAAAATAGATTGCGGGTTGAAGTTGCCAGTCCGCCCTGTTCTTTCCATTCGAGCACCATAAGTGTCTTGGTATCGCAGCGACGTGTATCTGTATCCCACTATGGAGGAACAAGCACCCGCCTGGCACCTTATTCTACCAGTTCTTCTTCCTTATCAGCGCCACCCAGAACGCCCCATAATGCGGAATGGAAAGCAATTCCCCGGACGCCTGCTGGTTTCTCCATGGGTAACAACGTCGCCTTATTGGTCGATCAATCAAATCAAGCTCCCGTCAAATCCAACACCACATCACTCGGCCTCGTCACACCGCAAACACCACATTGTCCATAATCGCCAGCGTTGAGGTACTTGCTCTCTTGACGCGTGCAAGCATCAGACCGACATCGCCACGTCCCTGCAAAGGAGGGACGTAGGACGTGAGAACAGATGCTGCAAGTGACGGGGACCCCTTCGTTTGCGAAGGAGCAGATGGGGCACTGGTTTGTGCTTGCGCTTGTGTCTTTTTTAATGCTGTTGGTGTCGGGCGGCGGTGCTTGTTGCGCTGGATGGTTTTTGCTGCTGTTGCTTGTTGATAAAACATTGCCCGCGGATAAATGTTCGCCGTCCGTGCTAGGTTTTGGGCCGCTTCTACCGGAGAGGGTTGATGTCTCGGCAGGTCGTTTGTCCTTGATGTTTGAGAAACTTCGGACGCCTGCTGCACTGCTGCTATTGCTATTATAATTGGTGTCACTGTTTCCGAAAGAGGAAGAAGCTTTTGGTGCTGGTCGTGTCGCTACTAATCTGTCGGCTATCGTGATTTTCCTGCCGCTGGTGTTGCTGTTGCTGCTATTCCCCGGTTTGGCGGCCGCCTTCTTAATATCGGCCTGCTTCCTACCTCCCGCTTTTGCGGAATCGTTTCCGGAGGCTGGTTGCTTTTGGGTTCGCTGCTGTGACTCCCTATTGATATTGGTGCCGTTGGAAGTAGATTGTTTCGCCACCCCTAATGAAGGCGACAGCGAACAACTTGTTGCAGAGGAAGATGGAGATGTCTTACCCGTGGCAGTGGAAGGCTGAATCCTCTGCAGGCCGAAGGACCGAAAACGCTGCAGCTCTCTCAATTCATCCTTCGAGTCTTGGTCATCTTTTCCTTCATCACCACACACCTTGACCATGCCGCGCCCCTTCCCGTCGATAAGCTTGTTGCCGTTGACATCAACCATGATGAGGTCAGCATCTTCTTCTTCGTCGCTATCGGCTTCGGATGCAGTCTCGTCGTCGTCTTCGCTGACCGCTTCCACCTTGGTTCCCTTCTCTTCCTTCTTGACTTGGTCAAACCTCGCCACCGCTGCTGCTGCCCGGAGTTCCCGCCCCCTGTTACTGGATGCGACCCGCGGCTTTGATGTCTTCGCTGTTGCCTTGCCCTTCCCTTTTCCGGCTTCGAGAGTCGCCTTCTTGCCCTCATCTGCACCGAGAGCTTGTCCACCCGGGCCAAATTTCTTGAGAATCCGCTTCTCCTTCTGCGCTCTCCTCTCCTCGGAAGTGGGTTTCTGAGAGCCTGAGCTAGTGCCGCGTTTCCTTCTGCGTTTCCTAGAAGAATAGGTCCCGCCGCACAGATGTTCTGGGAGAGGTTCGTCTGGACGAACAGTATTTCTCTCGAATGCACCGGTGGCGAGGAGGGTTCCCCTACCCCAAAGACCCTCGCCTGTGTATCCTTTCACCCACATCTTTCGCATTTCCTCGGCGTAGCCATTCCGAACTGCCCAAAAGGCCTTGGAGTGGTTCATCTGCTTGCAATGGGCAAGCTCATGCATCATGACCATCTGGACGTAGTCGAACGGTAGCCAGTGGCCCGATCTCGCCTTGAGGACGAGCTGAATGACCTCGCCGGCGTTAAAGTTGCGACCCACAAACTCGCGGTTGAACTCATACTGCTCGAGCGAGGTGACGTATATTCCGTTGTCTCTCATCACAGGGACTACATCACGGTATTAGCATCTGTGCTTTTCACGAATGCGCACTTGTGCAACGTCGAAGCCTCGCGACTGGAGAGGGGTATTTTGACGGGGCGGCCCTACAGCATTGAGCAGCAATCCTCTCCAGAAAATCCGTCGCTATCGCCTCATCAGGCCCGAGCAGTGGCTTGATGAACACGATGCGGGAGTTTGGCTGCGATCTTCTCGCATTTATTCTCTCGTAGCCGGCCGGCATTGTGGAGGTGCTTGGAGGCCGCACCTATGTCGTGGTGGGTGGGCAGCAACTCTGAGGCGTTGGCGAGTTGTAGGAAATTTTTCAAAAAGAGAGAAAACTTGGACTAGGAATACGCGACTTGTAAGACACCAGAAACCAAGTTCACGACTTCAATAACGCATCAGCCTGAAGATGGCGTTGAGAGGGTGTGAAGGCAACGTGCGGCTAACGTATTCAGGCACGAAGTCTACACGGTAGCACGTGCCGTCTTTTACAATGCTGACAAAGATCCTGGGTGGCCTAGCGCCATCTGGCACGTAAGCACGCATCAGGTGAATGTTATGGTAGCCCAAGTTAACTAAGTTCAATGTCAACCCAAGTGCTTTATTAGTAACCCCATAGCTACTACCAAAATATATGGCAACTTTAGCGATTTCTACTGCACATATCATCTCGCCGTCGTACGCCGCATGGCCTGCGTTGCCAGCTGTTCCGAAAATGGAAACTCGCTGCCCATTAACCGAGTGACGATGAGTAAATAATTCGCGACAGGGCTACATCAGACTTACTGAGTTCCCGGCAGGACGAGGCATCCCACAAGATAGGCCGAAGTCTAGAGAGGCTTTCTTCGGAGCTCTCTGTTGGAGCGCTTCCGCAAACCGTGAGTTCTACTAGTGGCCGGTCAGTGTGATTTTCTTAACCCTCCTTTTCAGCGGTACCCGAGAATCTGTGATCTGGCATCACAGGCGTCATTTGCGTGCAGCATCGCCGTATATACTAGGATATAATGGGTGAGGAGTCGCCGTCGTAGGACGGCAAGCGGTCTGCCCCAAAGGTTTTATCCTTGGCCAAGACATCCGTCCTCTGCCTGCGCGCTATACTAGAAACAGGGTTTCCTTCAAACGATGTTTCGCTTCCGTCGGGAAAGAATGCGATGTCTATGAAGTAATCGTACTTGTCGTAGATGTCGAGAAGTTTTTTGACCTTGCTAACAACGAAGCGGCGGAACCAGGATCTTGGGCCCATTGTGACTTTTTTTATAGGTTGTTTGGAGGTTCGAGTCATAGAATCTTTGGCTGTGTTCGAAAGATAGGTTGGTAGGTAGCTTGCCTTTTCATTTTTCTTCTCTTCGCGAGTGGACTTTGGAATCGATAGATAAAAATCGGCTTTGGAGTGGTAGTGTTGAGGCGACCTTTGCCGCGGATTCACAAGTTGGATATGTTGGTCAAGGTGGAGGTGAGGTTCTCTTGTGGGGAGGCTCTGAGAAGTTGCAGTATCCAGAAGAATCGAGAAACACGAGAAACACGACAAAATGAGCGTAACTTGGACGCTGCTGGGAATTGGCGAATGTGTGTGGGAGACGAGGGAATACGCCGTACACATGGTCTGCCAAATCTAAAATAGTGTGGAGATTGGGGTTCAGAGGAGTGTGTTTTCTGAGAACCCCCGAAGTGCTAAATCAAACGCACATATACCGTACGGTATACATCAGACTAGGGGCTGCTTGTGGCATATAGTCTCGCAGAAGATTTGGCAATGCACAACCAAACATTTTAAGTGGAGGAAGACGAGGATGAGGAGGACGAGGGATTTTGGAGTTATCTAGTATTTAGCGGGTGTTGGGGCCAGATATAGATACTATATGGTAGCGAGAAGTGGGTGGTGAGAGAGCCAGGAATGCGAACTTGTCGATCTCGACAAGAAATTAGTCGTGACTTTTGATTTCTAAGAGCCCGTTTGATGACATGTCTTGGTGGTCGCACGGATAGAATCTCAACGAACTAAATAATACTTAAACAATGAAAAAGAAGAAAAGGAAGAAAAAGAAGAAGAAAAGGTCGGGGGGGGAGAGGTGGACGGGTTAGATCCAATTTTAGGAATAAAAAGTGGTATTAGCATGCTATTATTAAAACATCTGGTTGATCTAGTGGAGAGAGAGAGAGAGCCGAGGTAGTCCATATGTAGTAATACTAAGGTGACCCAGATTACCTACTGTACCTACCCACTCCCACTATTCACCAGCACCGACAAAGGCAACAACGCCAGTAACGTACGTAGCTCAGGCGATATCACAAACACCTGGCTTTGTCCGCATCACCGTCTTCTCCCAGCACCTCCCCCAGACCCCGTTCCCTCACCACCCCTCTCCGTCAGCGACACCACCTCGCTAATACCAGCGGCCTCCTGCTCCTCTTCCAAAGCCGCAATCTCTTCGCGACAATCCCACCACTTCTCCTCGCTCAGATTAAAGGCTTTGGTCTTTAGCTCCTTAATAGTCAGTGCGTCCGTGGACACAGTTCCCTTGGCCCGCATGTTCGCCATGAAAAACTCCTGCCATTCGTTGGATGTGCGTGAGAAAAATTCGCGCCGTGATTCGAAAGGCTGTGTGTGTGTTGAGATGAACAACGTATTAGTTTGCTGGGTCAGTAAAGCAGGATTGGGTATATGTATATGGGACATACTCTTGGATGCGGCAGTCCGTCATCGACACTTGTTGCAGCCGTCTCCACCTCTTCCTCTTCGGTCGATTGTGTCGTAGTAGTATCTGCTTCCGAGAACTCGTCGACTTGCTTCTTCTTCCTCTTGCTTGGCGTAAATATCTGAGCTTTGCTGTTTATATCTTCCATTTCGACGTCGTCGCCTTCCTCCTCTTCCTCTTCGTCGTCGTCGTCGTCGTCGTCTTCTTCGCCTTCACTCTCGGATTCCTATATAATCTGTCAGCGTCATTCCATAGTATGTATTGTTGGAAGGGGTACTCACCACCCAGTCCTCGATGGCGCGCTTGTACACCTCCTTGCACCCACTCATCTTCCCCAGATCGATGGCGTAAAGATCATCGAATGTAAACTCGCGGTCGTCCTTTTCGAACGTCCCTCCGTAAAGGTATAAAGTGTCCCCCTGCACCGCGAGCTGTGCGTTGAACCTTGGGTGCGGCATCTCCAACGTCACTGGCATTTCCCTCCCCGGCTTCTCGTCTTCCTCAGACTCTTCTTTCCTGTCGATATCCATGTCATCAACATCCTCCAGTGACTTGCCCGTTTGCAGTGCCGCCAGTTGCTTCAGGAGTTCCTCTTCCCTGTCAGCGCCTCGGTTTCGACGTCCACCCCGCTGCTCGCTCGCGGGATTCTTCTTCTGCATCTTAGGTTTGCGAAGAGGTAGTAGGAAGAAGCGGTTCCTCTCGATGTTGTACGCGAATAATTGATTGAAGAACTCGCTGTCCATGCCTTCATCGCTCTCCTCGACGTCGTGAACCCCGCCGAAGAGGATTCCCCGGCCCATGTGGAATGCCATTGTGCATCCGGCTCTCATGGGGGCAGGCGTGTTGGCGGGTTTCTTGCGCTTCTCCCAGCGCACAGTAGGCGGAGCGTTGGAAAGAGCGTCTGGACCAGGTGGCGCGATGCGTAGGAAGAAGCAGTCCTGGTGAACCATGGGTTTTACGACGGTTCTTTGGCCTTGGGCGCCGCCTCCCTTCCTGCCCTTGTTGGCATTGACAGAGGTTTTCACACGAGAGTAGCCTCCGTATAGCACTGCCCCTTTCTCGTGAGGTAGAAATGTGAATGATGAGCGGGCGTCTGGTTTCAACTGGGCCGGCGGTAGTGTTGGGTTGTACCAGACAAAGTTATTAGTGTCATACAACCATAGATCTTGGCGATGGTTGTTAGTATTGGTCATGTCGCATCTCACAATAAGAGCTCCTTACCTGAGAGGTATTTGGTCTGGTTCGAGGTGTCCTGAAACCCACCAAACAGGATGATGTACTGCTTTTTTTAGTATACGTTGAACATTGATGGCAATACTTGTGCCACGAATAGTTGAGATGTGATCCAAGAATTCCTCACTCTCAAACTTGACCTACCTGCTTGAAATGCGTCATCCGATGGCCGCTTCTGGCCGGTGGGGTCTTCCCCTTTGGCTCGAGGCGAGTCCATTCTCTCGCACTGGGTTCGAGGCGCCAGAAGTCATTGTAGTGGTAAAAAGTGCCCTGCTTTGGGGAGCTGAACTCTCCGCCAAAGAGAAAGATGGCATTGCTCTGGTTTCCTCCACGACACCAAGCATGTCCCGACCTCGGGAGGGGAGCATTGGGAGAAGTGACCGAGCGCCACTCATCGCGACTGATGGTGTAGATGTTGAGGTCGCCAAAGAATGTGGCGATCGAGCCATTGAAGTACTCGCCCCCGAAGAGTAACAGCTCGTTACGGTTCGAGGGAGACGCGAGGAAGCATGCAGCGGATCTCGACCGAGGTGGCTCTTCGATGATAGTTTCCGTGATTTTCAGGAAAGTTTCCTGCTGCTTCTTGTACTCCTCGAGAATATTGTCCAGATCGACATCCTCGGCGTCGCTCTCTTCGACCTTAGCAGCTTTAGTCTTAGCTTTCTTCTTTGCCTTCTTCTCTTGCTTTGCCTTCTTTTCGGCGAGTTTTGCCTTCTTGTCGCCCTTGCTCTTGTCTTTTCCCATTTCGCCTCGGTGCGCAAAATGTTCGAGGTAAACCAGTGTGGCGTAGTGGAAGAAATGAGCGACGGAATTTTGAGTTTTGGCGGGGTTTTTTCCCATGGAAATTCGGGGGGTGATTGGCATTATGCGCCCTACCCCATGGGGTGTGCACGTGGAAAGCTGCTAGCGTGCCGTTCATATTTCAGTCATGTGCAGTGTACAAATCCGGAAAGACAGAGTGCCCCAAATTGGCAGTAGTATCCATTGGAAGCTGATCTGGCATAATGCTTAGAGTCTGAAGTCTTGGTATTGTCGATACGAAGATATCACGACCTAAGGCTTGAGTACGAGGACTGGTGTCGGTGCTAGCAGCAAGTTGTTCATAGTTGAGACGTGTGGACTGGATGACGTAGCTAATACCCTCTAGGAATCGGCGTGTAACTACAAGATCGCTCAGACGAGATCTCTTCCCTTCACCTGTCTGAGAAGTAGATGAAAACTTCATAAAACGATAGTGACCGTACTCTTATTTTTCATGCACTTCAACACTCAAGCGCCTGCTTTGTCTCACCATCGAGGGTTTTCGGAGTGGAAAAAATCATGTCAGCGCCAGCAGCAGCCATCCCGGCAACACGGTGCCCGACGCCGGCAGCAAAGCAAAATGTCCTCATGACAGGACTGAACACTGCGTATAGTGTAAGTACAAACACCCCGAAATGAAACCGTCTTTTCGTTCCCTAGTAGCTAGTATGGGCCACAGAGCGACAAATTCTAGGTAGTAGAACCTCACGTGTGTCGTAGGAACCTGTAGTCACTACAGGCCGGGTGCCTAGGTCTGTAGGTCGGCCAAAAGCGGATGTGTTGGAAACAATTTTTTAGCTAACTACGAGGCTAACTCCCATTCCCTAGCTCATCATGACACCAATAACATTCGTATCGTTCATCTTCTCCCTTGTTCTGATCGACTACTATCACTCGAGCGTTCGGACGCGCAAGCATGGAGAGAACTCGAGCACGCTCCTGGACTGGCTTCACCATATAGTGTACAAGCCTGCGCCATATAAATATGTTGCCGTTAAGCAGGCAGCCACGAGCAGTAGTAGTCCCGTGTCAGTGAGCTGCCCTACCACACCACTGGTGGACAAGGACGAGGATGGGAAGGCGTGGTTCCTTCGCACTAAGCAAAAGCAGGAGGTGCGCATGGAGGTTGAGGAGGCGTTCGAGATGCGTGGCTTTGTCCTGGTGGTGATGGGTGTCTTGATGGTACTTGGTACCTGCACGGTTTGGATACTTGGGTCTGCGGCGTTTCGTTTTCTCTTGAAAGCCGCCAGGGGGTAGTAAAGGAGAAGACGCGAGGAGGTCGGCATGCAGAGTAAACTCTGCATGGTGGAACGGTGGTTTAAATACACTAGCGTCCAGTAGCGACGCATGGCGATGCACCACATTGCCAAGGGCAAACAAGCCAGTTCGAGTTGCCTACGGGCACATGGGCGAATATTATATCTTGATATGTTTATGTATCGAGATATTTTCATGTTTATAGACATGGGACTGCCATTGGCTGGGGGGCTTGAGGAGGAATGGGGCTAGTGGAATTAACTCCCGAGCAGGTGTCCAGGAAGCCGGTGCCTCATGCAAGGAATTTGGACATTAGTATCCAGGAAATGCTCATCGGAGGCTACCAAATTATTTCTTCACGCAGCTTGCCATGCACTACTTTTGTAGGTACTAGTATCTAGCTGCTAATGTATCGTCAAAGATGCTTCTTGCAACCTTTCCTCTAGGAGCACATGTGAGAACAGGGGTAGCTCGGAGCTACCCCGCAAGAGTTTACCAGCCTTGTGATATTTGGCAATTTGCCCCCGCAAATCCCAGATATCTCTGGTGGGGGTCATCGTTCACTACATTTATTCCTAGTTTCCAGCTGCGTTCTCTGATGCGAAGCAGCTATTTGCCTCAAGTTATCTTTCTGCTTGGGTTTTAGTGTCATGGTCTTGGGGCTTCAGCCTCCGCACCGTCATCCCAGTCGAATTTATACTAGCCGCTCTGGTGGAGTCCGCAATACTCCGGACCAAAAAAGCACCATGTCTGCATCTTCGAGACAGCTGCTCCTCCATGGGCTTACCCCTTTGCTCACCCACCCCATTCAACCTTCTTGCTGCCACTCAATCTTGCCGCACCAAGTGCGATTCTATAATAAAATGCAGGAGTCAAACCGTCTGAGGAGGGTCTTTAATGAGGGAAAGGGACCTTCCATGGGAGTCTGGCAGATGCTCCCTGGTGCTAATGTCTCGAGGATTCTGGCAAGGTCTGCCGTGGACTGGGTCATGGTCGACTGTGAGCATGGTAATATGGATGGTAAGATACTCGTTTCCCAAGGAGTCGGTGTTTCTTCTCTGACATATAGAACAGACGCCGCCATGCACGAAGCCGTTCCTGCCATTGCCGCGTTAGGGGTATCACCCATTGTGAGGATCGCAGACATGCAATCATGGATGGTGAAAAGAGCACTTGACTGTGGTGCTCACGGGGTTAGAAGTCCTTCATAAAGAGAACACCCTAGTATCCATATTAACTCGCCTTGAAGATTCTTGTACCATTGATTAGAACGGTGGAGGAAGCGGAGAACGTCGTTACCGCTGCCAAGTTCCCTCCAGTTGGACGTCGAGGCTTCGGCTCGCCCCTTGCCATGGAACGATTCAATCCCAACCCAACCTTCACCGAATATCTCCAGCAGGCAAACGACAGTTTATTGACGATGGTTCAGATAGAGACCCACGAAGCCCTTGATTCAGTTGAAGAGATCGCCGCGACTCCTGGGATAGACCTCGTTTTCTGCGGTCCTTTCGACTTGGGTAACAACATTGGGTTCCCTATTCTTGATGGTGTGATCGTACCCGAACTCTGGGATGCCATTACAAAGATCCGAGACGCCAGCAAGAAGACTGGGAAGAAGTGCGGTATCTTTTGCACAAGCGGCGCTCAAGCAAAGGATTTTGCAGACCAGGGCTGGGATATGATCAGTGCATCAACAGATGCCACTGTGTTGCCGTTCGTTGTTGGTTCGGAGCTATCGGTAGCTAGAGGCGGAGACAAGCCAGACAGGGGAGGATCATATTAGACGCTATTCCACAAATTCTGTGTGCTGAGCTCAAGAATTTTCAACCTTGTCAATGGCGGCGCTAACATCTTCGGGAGTCAATCGGTGCATCATCTTGACGGCTTTGTGTGCTTGGCTTGGTACCTCCTCAGGAGCTTCTGCCGAACTGATATGAATCTGTGGACGGGTGAGAAGATGAACTAGGGATTCAATCTAAGGGAAGAATGGCGGCATACAACAGGGACATCAAAGTCGTACAAGTCCCTCCAACCCTGAGCTTCTGGTCGAATTATGTCGATCTGTTGGAGAGTAAAAGGACGAGTCTTTTGGACTTGAGACAGCACACTCTTTGCAGAATCACATAGGCCACATGTTTGTCGAGTGAACAGAGTAATTCTGCAAGCAGAGAGTAGACGAAGTGTTGGCCGCATCATGAATGGGCGAAAAAGAGAATCGAGTTAACTTTTGGGTAGAAGGAATGATTCTCATGTAAACCCGTAGTGGTGTCACCAGCTGAGGAAGAAGCAGCAGGAACTCTTGGCATCCATGGATGGATGTTTGTGCTAGGCACACACCCCCTCTATACTGGCGGTCCAAGGTGCCCCACATCCCCCGCGAACGTCACTTTTGGTCCTAGCTTCGAGAACATCATCGAAACAAATCAAAATCCCAGTCAAACCCAATCTCTATTGAACCGCGTCCCTCCCGTTTTTTATATACCTGACCCCAAAAACACTTGTCCACCAGAGCCACTTGGATCTTATTGTTCAAGTTGAATCGCTTATCCATACCAGTCTTTGACTTTCGCTGCGACCATGGCCCAGAAGTGCGTCCACAAGGGCTGTGGTAAGCTCTACACCGACGAAGACGACGTCTGCAAATACCATCCGGGCCCTCCAATTTTCCATGAAGGCCAAAAAGGTACCCTCGAGTATTCCCGCGATACCGGTAGCCGCTTGAATGGTGGGGCTCTAACAATGTGATACCAAATCTAGGATGGAAGTGTTGCAAGCCTCGCGTCTTGACATTCGAGGAGTTCATGGACATTCCGCCATGCACAGAGGGCAAGCATTCGACGACCGACCTTCCCCCCGGGATCGAGAGCAAACCACAGACTGCAGACTCGGCTCTCATAAAGAAGCTGGAGGGTCTGGAACCAGTCCCTAGCCGGGCCCCGGTTGCCGCCCCCAAACAAGTCAACACGGCTCCGCCTCCACCTCCCGAGTCTGAGGACGATGATCCCGACCTAGAAATCCCGGATGGTCACATTTGTAGGCGCAAGGGGTGCGGTCAATCGTACAAGGCGGGACAATCGCGCGAGGGCGAACAGTGCATTCATCACCCAGGAGCCCCAATATTTCACGAAGGTAGCAAGGGCTACTCGTGCTGCAAGAGGCGGGTGCTAGAGTTTGACCAATTCATGAAAATCGAGGGCTGCAAAATCAAAGGCAAGCATCTGTTCGTCGGAAGTGGAAAGAAGGAAAACAAGAATGAGACGGCAGGATCTGAGGAAATTCTAGAAACTGTGAGGTGAGTACAAAATCAAGCTGAGAAATAATCGTACTGGCCTCTTGAATCCCAGTCCCACTCGAGGGGTTGATACTAATGAAAGCTTCGTCATTCAGGCACGACTTTTACCAAACAGCCTCTTCCGTAATTGCATCGTTGTTCCTTAAGAAAATCAATAAGGACGTAGCCAAGGTGGAATTTAAGCCCCAGCAGCTAGCAGTCGATCTTGTGACGACCGACTCCCCACCAAAGAGGTATAAGGCGGAAATACCCCTGTACAATGAGATCGACCCAGAGAAGTCGACTTTTAAGATATTCGGAACCAAACTAGAGGTGGCGCTAGCAAAGGTAGACGGAAGTTCTTGGCCCGTCTTTCGAAGTGACGATCGGTTGACTGGAGAGATCTACCAGGTAGGACAGGCTGGACGAGCGTAGAAACGGAAGGAAACGCGACACTCGAAGAGGGGGCCACAGATGCTATTCACGGAGATAAAGCACTTGGTAAAAGATAACAGAGAAAAACATCGTCCAAAATCAAATGCATACTTTAGAAAACAAATGCGAATTAGCTTTTGACTACTTTGACTGTGAGTTCTGGGCGGTGGATGGACGTTATCAGGCTACAATACGGTTAGTAAGTGTTAAACTTGATATTGATGTTCTAGAGGTGCGATCTGCTTGTTGGTGGCTTAGAACCAGCTTTAAGACCGTGGAAAAGATACTTCAGGGAGTGGCTTTAGGAGATCACACTGGTGTCTGCCTAGGAGCCCGGCTTGGAGCCCGTGCGCTTGTCGAAAGCTTAAGCTTGCTTGTAGCCTCGCAACTCAATTTACATTGTTGCGTTTTCCACCTTCAATCCACCACCACAATTCAACTTCCCGCCATATACCAGAGGTTGCCAAATTCATGTTTCTTGGAGCTCTTTGCAACACTATCATACATGTTGCCCAGACTCTTGATTGAGAGGCCATCTTGCCAATAACCGCCACATTTGGGCATCATGTCGCTCAACGCCTATCTCAACAGTATGTGAACATTCTTCCCCATCGCAAACCGAATCGTCTGCTTTTGCCTCGCTTACAACGCGCCCACATCTGACAGTCCGGTAGAGAAGGTGTTGATCATCACGGCCGACTCGCGAACTCTTGTTGGGACGCTGGTCAGCTGCGACAACTCGACAAATCTGGTGCGTACTTCCGCGACTGCGACCCGCGATCTCGAACCGTTTCCCATATTTCTTCGCCCAATTATCCTCCACTAACCTTGTTTGCCCGCGCCCCAGGTACTAAGTCATGCGGAAGAGCGCATTATCAGAGTCCCAGATGACCCCGAGCCGTCAATGCAGGTCCCACTTGGCCTGTACCTTGTTCGCGGAGACAATGTATGCACTGTTGGGGTAGTCGATGAGACCATGGACGAGAGTATCAACTGGTCTGAGGTGAAAGGAACAGTTATTGGAGGAATAAAACACATTTAAAGCCAGACCGTCATCTACCCAAGCTGAAACGCTGGTATTATGTGTCGTAGGATATTAAAATTGACGCCGTCTTCGCCGAAGCAGCTATTGCTTCCCACTACCAGCGCTCTGGTTTGGCTGCGCCAGGCGTTCGGTTCTAATTCAAAAACATTACATTGGGAAGCTTACTACCCCGTTTTTATAGTTGGGTATGTGTATCATCCAGCATTTGATGTTCTGAATCCGTACCAACAAGACGAATTCTATCCGCGCCTCATACCCTACCCATGCTAACACTTCCTAAGAAACAAGGTCCCTTGGATCCCCGTAAGCAAAATTCAATGACATATTTAGCGGTGCTCGCTTCTTGGGCTATCCGAACACACTCTTCATCAGCTCCTTGGCAAACAGCTCCTCGCCAGGAGTTTGGATGATACGGTTGATTCTGTTGCCCCTCTTAAGACTCAGCCAGCCCATTGTATCACCGGGGTCTTCGTCCAAAGCTATGGTCTGCATGGGATCTTCTGGGGCGGGGTTTACCTGCGCGCCCTCCTTCTCACCTAGTTTTGCCCTGATGCGCGAATCAACCACATGCATTCCGCGGGTCCATTGACCGCTGGTTTCGATTCGGATATCCTCGGGCTTGGGTGTTGATTTCCACGCCGGGTGGTCTCGGAGAATCATATACCAGACGCACAGCGGATCGTGGAGAGACAGGCCAGGCTCCTCGCCATTTCCTTCCATAGACTCGATTTTGTCCATTGTCCTCGACAGAAACGTGTTGGTCCACACCGCCAAGGGGCTTCCTTCCTGCATTAGTGGACTCATCTTCTCCACGAGGAACGTCTTCATCAGTAGGTGTGGTGTTGTGATGTCGAGGGGCAGTAGAGCTAGTTTTAGCGTCTTGGATAGCTTTTCGGGATATGGAGGAAGTGTAGAGATGTTTTCTGGAATTGCTGGCATGGTCGATTTCGGAGTGGGGGAGGACAGCGCGAAGACTCTTGCGCTGGCGACGGAATCCGCGTACGTGTTGAATTCGGCTACTGGTGTGATATTCCCGGGAACCCCAATGGCACCTCCCATCACGACGAGCTCCTTCACCCTCAAGAAGGTCTCTGGATCCTCCGCAGCGGCCAATGCAATATTGGTCATAGGTCCAACAGCAACGATACTGATTGTATCCTCCGGGTTTTCCCGCAGTATCCTGAGCATTTCCATATGTGCCCGTTGCTTTGATGGAGTGAAGAACCTGGAGTAGGACGGAATCTTTGAAGAATCTAGTTCTCCATCGACGAACAGCTCGCGCCAAGTATCCGCAGGTGTTAGGTTGGGATGCTATGCTCAGAGTTACATTAGCTTGAGAGGTCCCATCAATACAGGTCACATTGGCCCCGCAGTGTAACATACCTCAGCATGGACACCATGCAGACCATCTACACCATCTGAAGAGTATTGTCATCAATGTACCGTTAGTCAAGTTCTATTGCCCTCATCAAGATGCTATCAATTCAAGCATGTGTGAGAGTCTCACGTACGGAAGTGATCGGCCATCAGTATCTCGTCTTCGAGGGGATGCTCAGCGCCAATGGCGACGACGGGCTTGAAGCACTTGAGGGACTCGAAACCTTCTGGCTTGCCCTTGGACTTCCTCCACTCGGTTTCCTTCTCAAGAACGTGGAAGAGAGCAACAACATTGCGAAGACAGCTGAAATATTTTCAACAGTTAGGGCGACCAAAAGTCCAGTGCGACATAGCTGTGTCATATGTCGTCCTAGGGAAGACAGGGCGGCGGGCTGTGGTATGACCACGACCACAACTTACTTCTGCAGCTCGACATTTCCATACGTGACCGATATCATGGCCACTTCGAGATCCTCGGGAGAAGCGCTGAGCGCAAGGAGGAGTGCCAGGACATCGTCGACGCCTACAGAAAAAGAAGAAGAAAATCAATGTTAGAGAGGCACACTAATAAATTAGATGAAATACGGGAAGCAGTACCTGGATCGGTGTCGATGATGATTTTGTTCTTCGGAGCCATGGTGAACGACAGCCTTTGTCAAGCGACTTCTCCAAATTAAAAAGTGCCAAAAATTATATTGGGCAGCGGACGAACGGCAGGCCTTAAAAGGAATCAAGAAACACAACTCCTCTTGCGACCACTATAACGGGAATCCACGAGCAGGGTCTTTTATAGAAATATAGTGTGCTAGACGAAGGACAAGGGAACTTGGTGGAGGCAATCTGACACACGGCAAACAATACACGGATTTTTCTTACAAACTGGTCGCTGACCACCTAGGGGCCGAATAGTTCAGGTTTACTGTATGCTAACTAGAACCAATGACCGACGGCTCATCGTGGATCATCACCTGCTACTACCTACTGTATTAGTTCTGGGGCTGGCTAACCGCTGCTGAAGGTCGGAAGTGGGGCATGGGTTGCTGCTTTCCCCCTGGCCTGCTCGCTCCTCTCGTGGATCTATCCATCCATGCCAAAAAGGACCCCGCGCCTGCCTATCGCATGCCCCTTCCTCCGCACACTTGCTTATCAACGGAGCGGGAAGAGCATTGGCAAGTGGTAGAAGTAGGTGGGGGGCGGAGAGCACCGCTGTCACAGAGCGCAGAAGCAGCTGCGTCGCGGGGACGTCTTGACCGTTAACTTTGATGCCCGCTACGTAACCGGGCAGCAGGGCGGCAGAGATTTGGAGTTCCCGAGAGCTTTTTGACTCGATACGCTATTCTAAAGGAGGTATGTAGGTGCTGTGGGCATGGATGACCCTTCACTTTTTTTCACTTCTTTCCTCCTGCACACCCAAGACAAGTGTGACAGAGAATGAGCATGCTTGTACACATATATTGGATGTGGAAGTCCCATATCCGCATACATGTAAATCTGAGCTTTGTTCGCGATCGATTTTGGGTACTGTAGACAGTTTAAGTGGAGTCGATGTCATGGCTTCGCATTCCCATTGCCGGTGTCCAATACCAGGTGGAAGCTTTGACACTTGTGGTACGTTCCAGAAGTCAGATCTTAGTATCGACATACCGCAATCTCTAACTGTGCAGCAGATAAAATTGAAAGGCTTCATGACTAAAAAAGTGCGGGAATAAAGATTTCGGGGGTGTCCGCACCCAAAACAGCAGAAACGGAGCTCAACTTCGGAGCCGTTGCAGCAAAATCTCCGAGCACGAGTTGGAAATGATCCCGGTCGAATAGATATCCAATTGACCAGTGAGAGTGATGAATCTCGTTGACACCCAATGGATGTTCTGTTGTCCGTCTAGGGTCGATTTTAAAACACAGTCTCCTCAAATGGCATTGTCAGCGACGGTGACAGCGGCATGGACTCGGCACTCTGGCAGCCGTTGACCAACAAGCCGCAAGTCGGCCACAATCTAGAAACAATACCATCCATCTTGCAGCGGTAATGAAACCTGTTCATAAGTCGCTAATAATTGCCACATGTACAATATCGACGGATCTGTACTAGCAGCAATAGAGAGTAGATTGGAGAGAAAAAAGTATCCCGGCACAATTTCCGAGAAGGAAACTTGTTAGCATCCCGTGTAAATTCTCTTATTGACCGTCCCATGTTTGTCGCAGTTATCGTTTGTTCCTTTCGGAACTGACAATGATATGCGGGACTCCGCCTTGCATTTGCTGTCAACTTGGTTCCTGGTAAGGAACTAAAACACTCCAGTCTGCAAATTTGGAACCAAGTACATACAAACATCTGTTCTAGATACATAGTAACCTACTAAGAGAACTCCCCTACAGGTCCTCATTGTACTGTATACTGGAAGTCCTTCACATCGTGAATTGAATAATGGGAATCTAAAAGGAGAAAGAGAACCCCAGTGTACGAGGTCCGTGCAGGGACGCTAGCAGACAGTCACGTGAGTGAGGACCCACTGACTGGCAGCGACAACCCCGAGAAAAACCGCCGCTGGTTGCTCAACCCCCTGCATGGGCCCTTGCCCTGGTTCAATTAAATCAGCCAGCGAGGGAAACTGCCGTATCGACCACCTGTTCACAGCTTGCTTCCATACATCAATCATCACCATCAACACGAATCTCTTCTGCTGTTGAGTTTCCTTCTAGTTCTTGTCCTCATATCACTCCAGGGCTTGCCTCGCCAAGTGTCACACACAGCTCGTGTTCATTACTCCTCCATCTCCTCTTCATGCGCGTTTGATCCATCGAGCTACCCCTTTTCACTGTAGCATCATCGTCTAGTGTCCAAGACTGGGAACAATCCACCTCCAAGAGAGCAACGCGTACCTTCCCTCCTAGACATCTCCAAGGTTTACCAAACTAGCTATCCATAATTCTCTCCCTCACTACGCGAACAGTCCAGGTCGCCTTCTATATT
This sequence comes from Zalerion maritima, assembly GCA_022664585.2. Lineage (NCBI taxonomy): Eukaryota > Fungi > Ascomycota > Sordariomycetes > Lulworthiales > Lulworthiaceae > Zalerion > Zalerion maritima. Next base: position 39,426 of record JAKWBI020000019.1, on the reverse strand, counting down.
CCCTTCCGGCACATTCACAATCCCCATCGTCAAGGTGTATTATTTTCTTTCGATTTAGCAACCAGAGAATGGTCATTGTTCACTTCTAAACTGCACGTCTCCCTTTAGTCCAAATTCCATTACGAAGAGTATCTTACCCAGGTCACTTTGTGCTTTATTACTTTTTGCACAAACATTCACTTTGACGCAGCCAAACAATCCCTCAGTGATATCCACCAATCTCAAACCTATCACAAACTACTTGTGACCAGAGCACACCTAGCACAGACTACCGCGGTCAAGGTCATCTCCCTCCCAAGCTTCTTTTTCGAACCTGAATCACAACTACGACTCCCGCAGCAATGGAGACTTACACCATTGTTAGCTGGGCCACGATTGGCGCCCTTTCCATACTTCTTTACAAGTACTATGCCCAGGATACCAAAGTACCTGTTCGAGTTGCGGAACACAAAGCCCAGCCAGTCCGAAAGGAACCCAAAGCCAAGAAGCCGCGAGAAAAGAAGGCTCCTGCTCTTTCCGAGGCCACCCCCGCCGCGACAACTTCCTCGTTCAAGCCTGTTAACGACAGCACCGATGATGATAAGCTCAATAACAAGGAGTTTGCTCGCCAGCTGACCCTGGCCAAGACTGGAACCAAGGTTACCACTAAGAAAGCTGAGGAGAAGAAGATCAAGTCTATTAAGCAGTCCCGTGCTCAGGAAAAGGTTCCTAATGTCGAGGAGCCATCTGCCCCTTCCTCGACCGCAGGCATTGATGCCGACGATGACCAATCGGCCGAGCCTTCTCCCCAGGTTATCCCGGCTGATGTTGGTGGAGTTTCCGACATGCTTGAGGCTCCTGCCCCTGGACTCAAGGCCCTCCGTCTTACCGACACCGTGAAGGATGACCCGAAGCCTAAGAAGGCCCCGAAGGCCCCTGAGCCCACCCTGACCAAGAAGCAGCGCCAGAACAAGAAGAAGACGGAGCAAAAGAAGGCTGACCGCGAAGCCGAGGAGAAGGAGCGCAAGACAAAGATGGAGTCTCAGCGCCGCCAGGCTCGTATTGCTGAAGGTCGTCCTGCTCAGGATGGCTCCTCGCTCACCAACAAGGCTGCCAATGCATGGGCCGAAAAAACTACCAATGGCTCTTCCGCTCTGGCTGTCGTTGCGCCCCTCGATACGTTCGAAGCGCCCGTCCCGGCCAAGGCCAAGGGGAGCTCCAACGCCTCTGACGATTGGATTAAGGATCTCCCTTCTGAGGAAGAGCAGATTCAGCGTGTTCGCCAGGAAGCTCTTGAGGACGAATGGGCAACAGTTGAGACCAAGGCATCTAAGCGTAAGCAACGCAAAATGGAGGATCCCACGACTGCTCCCAGCGCCGAACCCACCGAAAGCATCCCTAGCAGGCCTAACGGCTCCGTGGCTAAGGCCTTCACCAGCCAGTCGTCTTTCGCTGCCCTTAACACGGGCAACGACTCGACTGATGAGAGCGACCAGTCCGACGCTAAGCCCAAAGAAACTAAGACTACAAAGTCCTTTACCAAGGCACCGGCTCCAAAGGCACAGGTCGAGGTTGAGTGGGATATCTGAGCTGCTAACCCCGACAAACCCACACTTTCCGTTCATGGGCTATACAGTCCCACACTTTCTCGAGCCATAATAATAGCGACCTTGGCCACAGCAAAATCTGAGCTGGGAAAGACTTGTCTTTTGTTTCTTCATTTGGTTGGAGCTTGTACACTAGCGTGCAAAATTTTCTCCCAGCTTGATATTGATTCTTGCAATGTGCCATGCAATTCACTTCTTTCTGGCATCTGAAGGCACAGCATGGACAAGAACCCCAAGACTGTGTCTCTTGGTCCTTTGAGGAGCAGGTGGCCCACTCACATTGTATTTTTTGACCAGTTTTGCGGTAGGCGTTTGGGGGTGGAATGCGAAGAATTCATTTTGCGACACCAAAAATTAACCCAAACATTGAGAGGGTTCGGGCACGATGATGCCGAGTACATGGCACAAGGATCAAAACGGCGAGACGATTTCGGAATTAGTCGACTGAATTCTAGAGCATCTCGAAAAAGGCACGGGTAGGCAGAAGGGGTCAAGGTGGACATATTATACCCCATGGTAAAACACTGTGAGGAGGGGCCTCAAGTGAAGCCTGCTCTAGCATTGCAGGTCAGCATTGCAACTTAACAGTTACGCAGTCTCGGGAGGTCGTATATCCTTATGTTACAATGTGCATCGCACTAGGTAGACATGATTCAGAACAAAAGTCCGTTGTTAACAAAAGTCATTAGCTGTGTCATCTGTTCTCCGCCAGGCCAAGTCTGTGCTATCATGTGGACCCCATCTGCGTCACTGGATGACTAATATTAGACCCTTGCTCCAGATCGAGGAATTGTTTTTGTCAATGATTTTCTGCCTCGGTTGGTGCTCACATCAACAAGGCCAAAATTTTGTTTGAACCATGCTTGCATCTCGGATCTCCTTATACCGACTGTTCTCCGCTAGGCGAGGCTATCACAAGGATACCCACAGAACGGGGCTGTCCGGATTGCAAAAAGATGTTCTATCCCTGTACCGTCTCTGTCTGAGAGAAACCCACAAGAAGCCTGCTGTATGTGATAAACTACAACTATTGATTCTCCTTTCCAAATGCACCTCGATGCTAACCGAATCGAATCATGTAGGAGAACCAAGCTCGATTCAAGGCATTCGCACGAACGGAGTTTGAGAAGAACCTGCATCTCGACAGAAAAGACTTTTCAACAATCGAGTTCTTAGTCAGGAAAGGAAAGAGGCAGGTAGAGATGTTTGGGTCACCTGGTGTCAAGGATATTCATAGTTAACAGGATGAGGATGACGATGATAGAAACTATTACGCGATAAAGGCTTATGGCCTGGGACTAGCCTATCAATACCAAAGTACAAATGTATTCTGTTTCTATATGCTCTACTAGCACGGATGCCTCCGCACATTCACGAACCACACCCTGCTAATTCATTAGGCACTTTCAATTCTCGAGGCCTCTCCTGGTTGATTCTATTACAGACATAATAAACAACACTCTATGCCCAGAATCACACCCAAACAAGTATCATGACTTCATCAAAGGGATCATATGGTTGTGTCAAGGCGTAGGATTTAGGACATTTCCGCAAGAAGTTGTGGTGCGGTATCCGATATTGGAGAATGTTGAGGATGATGACATGAGCTAACAGCCCGGTACAGAACTATGATGTTGATCTGATGAAAATAGGGGACTGGTTAGCTTCTAGGTATTTTAGGTGGCCAACCGCGCGTTTCTGCCTGAAGACCTCACCTGGACTCCTGATCATGAACTTTGTTATGTTGCTCCGTATACTTCCTCGGTACGTCCGACCAAGTTGTCCCTAGTGTCGAAGGCAGCGATACAGGTGACTGCGTACTGAAGCATAAGGAGCTGTCCGTACGGGTCCTCGATTCAGAACCGATGCTCGACTAAGCACTGTCGCCCTGTCCAAGAAATGGGAGGCAGACATGATTTCTAGGATATCCAATAATCAACTCGCTCTGAGTACCATCTCCATTATACCGCCTACCGACGTCATGATGGATTCGTTTCTCCATATTATTGTTCCTGTTGTTGACCTGCCTACCTCCACTCTTCCGACGTATCCTTACCGTCTCCTTAGCCTGTCTCAGCAGAAACACAAACTCATACTCCAATATTCCATTCAAAGCCCTCAGCGTCATGCCTTTGAACTACAAGGTACGACGTCCTTCCTTCGGTAGATTGGCCTGCTGCAGTCGTCGGTGTTGTAGTATGACTTCATATATTGTTCGGAACTCCTTCTCGTTGATGCCCATGGCGCTGAGGTTGATTCTGCGGACGAGCAGGAGGGAGAGGAAGTAAATGATCGTCAAGGCAAAGATGATGGCGAAGTGGATCGCTACTCCGATGAGGATGCCAAGGTTGAAAGCTTGTCGGAGGGGTGGGTTGCTGAGGATGGCATCCATCACCACAGCCAGGAGGGATGTAACTGGGTTACCCAGGGCAGCTTTTGCAACCGAATAGGTGTTATAGTTGGATGGAGTGCTCGGCAATATCACCTGTGAATCTGCAAGATTGATAATGGACGCAGAAGGGAAATAAATAAAAGCAAATATTTGCGTCAGTAGTCTAATGTCTATGGACTAGCATGGTCTGAGTCGAAGGAATGGGTGCAAAATCAAAATAATAGACATTCGGGAGCCAACATGTATTGGAATTCGTAAAAACCTTACATAGATGCCTTGACCGAGTTTTAGACATTGGCAACTTATTAGCATAGAAGTCGAGTGTTAATAGAAGTCTCGGTCGTCCTTTCTGTTCATCTCCCTCATCACGATTTGACCTTGGCCCTGTGATTTGGTGTCGATGGAAAGAGCCTTCAGCATATGAAACCGCTCCTACCGGCGATAGACTACAAAGCTTATCCATATCGTCCCGTGATAGTAGTAGAATCCAGGCGACACCGTGACGTTGGCGCTGCTCCGGTTGCTCCCACAAACTAAGGGTTTCTCAGAGCGCCTTCGGCTTTACCATCTCCTATCTTGTAGCTAGAATGGCGTTCTGCTAGAAAATGTCACATTCTATTGGGCCACTGGACCGTCCTTGGAAGGAGGTGGGTAAATCTGGCATCCTCGTGCCGTCTTCTCCTATTCACGGGCCTCACAAGACATCGGTTTCAATCACAAGCTTTAAAACATCCATACTATGGTTGGCAACAGAAAATTAGAGATGCCTTACAGCCACCATTCACCATTGTACCCCCAAGCCTTCCAGGCCATCTGCACCACCTGTTCCTTAGGAACCATTCAACCATTCCTCTCGATTAATTGTATTCGTTTCATAATTTTCTCCCAGGCGTTCTACCGAAGAGCTAGCATCAAAACGCAGAATACACTACCGCGTACCATTTTCTTTGCCGCTCAACACGTATTCCTTATATTTCTTACCACCCCAGACCATCGCAGAAATGAACGCCCTATACAGTGCCTACGAAGGCGCCCAGGTGGCCTTTAACACCCCAGTGGACCAAATTATGAAGAACGTGGTCCGTGGTATTCTCAAGTTCGACGCGATCTGGCTTTCCTTCCTCAACGGCAGGGACGTGGTGGTTGTGGATGTCGAGGAGCTGAAACGGCTACTGCAAGAGAAGGACAAGAGGGCTGTTGTGATTACTATCAGCTCGTTCTATTTGGCTATGGCTCTTATTTTTACGGCCGTGGTGTTTGTGGTTGCTCGTTTTTGTGATTACTACTTCGACGAACCTGGGAGAAGAGCTCAACGTCCGGAAGAGCAGGAGTACGAGCACGCGAAGAGCAGCGGGACAGACAAATACTCCTCCACGTTACCCCTTACCAATGTCACGGAGGACCAATTCGATAGAGCAAAGGAAGTGGCTCGGAAGACGATAGAGAGACAACGCCGCCGGAACATGAGAAAGAGGCTCCTCGAGCGGTTTGGCGCCGATGAATCTGAGAATATTGAACACGATTACACTATTTCTCATCGAGAGATACTCGAATGTAGCTCTGAGGAAGGATCCGAGATGGGAAATGGCTACACCGATTTAGAGGAGAGAAAAGACGGGTTGTGAGTGCGTCCCATCCTACATCTTCCCTTGCCCCAGTTCCGTACTCAAGAAGAGTTGCTAATGCTAGTTTCGGAAAGTGACTCGGACGATTACGAAGTCGTTGAGGCAGAAAATTAAGAAGCAGACGGGACATGCGATTTCGAAATAAGCGAGGCGGAGAATTTGTCCTGGTGGATATGGCAGAAGATAGACCAAGGCTAGAAGGAATGCGTTGGGGATATGTTTGCACAAATCTATCTCTTACTGTGGGTGAATATTTTGGGTACGGACAATTAGAAAAAGACACGAGGCTGCCATCGCTTCCCAATGGATACATTGTGTCGAACCCAAAAGGGAAATTTTAAATGTCACCAGAAGTGACATTTCAGGGCTGATATGAGGTTGTGGTCCGGTGCTGAAAACTACACGGTTTTTACAGCACACCAGGAGGAATGGACGTATAATTAATTCAGTGTTGCATAACATATGCAGCACCGTCCCCGCCTACCAGTTCCTTTTAAGTTCCCTTACACGGCTAATCGTCGGATAAACACGCTTACATTCAACACCTCCATCACTTGCTTTCCCAGCCTCCCCGACCACATGCAATTGGAGCTCTTTAATACCCTTGACGAGGTTCTCAGCTTTATCATAGCGTAAGCTGTTGTTAATGCTGAGTTTGTAATCATGGCCCTCAATCGGAAGTACGCAGCTTTGCCAGATCTCGTAAGCGAACTTTCGAACCATGAACTCCCTGGAATCCCACGGCTAACACGAACAGGATTCCGCCCCAGATATCTACGAAACACCCGAGCTGACCGACGATATTTCGACAGTCCCAGTAGGTAGCTGATCATATTGGCGGAGTCGAAGCAGGAAGCAATTGCTCACATTAGGTCAACTGCCCGCAGACCACAACTGTTCAGTCGCACTCGGACCGTGATTTTGACGACGAGGACGACACCCCGAACATCTCGCGCTCGAGGCTACGTATAAACGATGCACGGTGCAAATTCGAGCCGGCAAAGATCGATGCGCGAGATGTTGACTTTTCGGATCGGTTAGATGGTAAACGTAAATCATACAAGGTGTCCAGCAGGAGGAGGCGAGTCTTGAAGGATGGCACTGAGGAACTGGGGGACCTCAGCGATGAGGATGACGAAAATCTGGATCGCAAGGTAGCTCGCTTAAAGAGGGAGCTCGAGGAAGTCAAGGACGAGGTTGGGAAACGAGCCCGTGCCGCCGAGGAGCCCGAAGACGAAGACCTCGACAAGCTCGACGAGCTAGCCACTCTCAGCAGCGCCCTAGACGAAATATCTCTACCCATCGCAGACAGAAGGCCTCATAGGGCAGCTCATATACCCGAGGCACCAAAACCAGAGGAGAGCGATTCCGATTCCGAAGACGAGGGTGGGGATGTGGACGCTTCGGGTAACGTAACATACGCCATCACATATGCACCAACATACCAGCAAAGACATGCTCTCATGAAAGCGGCGGATTTCGACCAGCGACTATTGGAGCTGGAAAAGGCAATTGGCATCGGATCATCAGCTCTCCCAGAGCTCGAGTCAAACGGCCTACCGCGAGCAATCATCCCCACGCTGGACACCCTACAAAAACAAATAGGCACTCTAAGCGAAGCGTCCGTGTCATCCCTAGACAGCATCGCAAGGCGGGCAAGGACACTAACCCAGGAAGCTGACATCCTCACAAAGGCCCGTAAGTCGGCTAAGGAGGCTAAGGAGGCACTGGGGGGCGATTCGGAGGTTACGAAGGACGACCCTACGTCCGAGAGCTCGGAACAGGCCACCAAGATCAACGCGCTATACGGCACGCTGCCTACGATTGAGAACCTGAAGCCCCTCCTACCTCCATTGTTGGATAGACTGAGGTCGCTCAGGGCGATCCACTCGGAGGCGGCCAGTGCGGGCCAGACGCTGGACAAGCTCGAGAGCAAACAGGCCGAGATGGCGGAGGATATCAAGCAGTGGAAGGAAGGATTGGAGAAGGTGGAGAGTGCAATGGTCGAGGGGGAAGAGACCATGCAGACGAATAAGAAAGTTATTGGGGGATGGGTTAAGGGATTGGAGGAGAGGATGGACGATCTGGAGTAGAAACTTTTGGGAAGGAGGAGGGCGGGAACGTCTCATGCAGGACAGAACGAAGTATGCATAATGAGACAGATAGACAAGAACAATGCTTAAGCAAATATGATACCCTTAAAATTAGCAATTTACGATGGCCATTGAGTTAGGAGAATGTTAATAGCAACAGTCTTAGAGAATAAACCCCATTGATGTCGACGATAGTGATGAATGGTAGGCTGAGCCTTAGTCTTGCATATGTGTGGCTGGCGAAGTGTGGCTCACCAGATACATCTGCAGGCTAGCCAAACGCACAGACCAGCATGTGAATTTCGAGCCGATAAGGGCCTCGCACAATAATTTTTCTTGTCTATCAGCAAAATCGACCCCTGCCACCACTGCTGGGAACTTCTGCCTGGCACTTGCAAACCTCCATACACTCTACGAAACCTCGGCCAGCGCAACACCACAGCCAAGACGAAGCCACCGATTTTACACACCTACTCCTACATCAAAATCGCAAAATGGATTCCTCCAAGCAGCCTGTAAAACTCGTCAAGGTCACCCGCGTTCTGGGCCGCACTGGTACTCCTTACCCCGCCGAACCTTTCCAAAGATGAAAGAGAACGTCTAGATGGAATGGAAGCTAACTAGGAGGAAAATCACAGGTTCTCGCGGTGGTGTCACCCAGGTCCGCGTCGAATTCATGGACGACCAAACCCGTTCTATCATCCGCAACGTCAAGGGACCCGGTACGAGAATCATCTTTACTTCCACAAGCCCACCACCTCATGTTCCTAAGCTCTCGAGGCCACAAACCCACTATGAGTCCTCGACCTCACTCTCCACACCTTATGTCTAAGGCGGGCTAACATGAAATGTCTTTACAATAGTCCGTGAGGACGACATCCTCTGCCTCCTCGAGTCCGAGCGTGAGGCCAGGAGATTGCGATAAACACCCACTTCTTTTTTTCCGGCGAAGAACGATGCGTTGGGATTTTGGCTTGGGTTGGTGCTGTTTCTTTGCTGCTTAAGCATGGCATACTCATAACGTGCGGCCACGCCCCAAGGGACTCTCATTTCCGTACCTTTACCCAAATTTCCAACCATGGTTACTATTAGTGGAGCTCTTTTCCATCTTCACATGCGATCATGAAAACGGTTGGGCATTTGGTATTTTTTTCGTCCTCCTCATACTTCTGCTCCCACGGCGGCAGCTGCCCCGTTTCGGGCGTTACGGCAAGGTACTCACTCGCGCTGAATAAAAATCAATAACTTGACAATTCATGCCCACGGCCCCCTTGTATCCAAAGACAACGTGTTTGGTTGGCTTCTCGCTTGGTTGGCAGTGGTGTTTGCAGTCACGTGGCAGCTAGTTTACTCAGCTCCACCTGCATTTTTTGTTTTCCAACTGGACTTTTCCCAATCACAAAATTTTCCAACCTTTTTTCTCAGTCGGCCTCAACAAGTTGACAACAACCCAGTCATCAACCGCAATTTTCACTAATAATGTAAGTTGTCTTCTTAATTTCTCAGTATTTCCTTACTCTCACTGGAGTGATGTATATTTGCATGTATTACCTGATCATCAATGATGTTTACCATTTATCACCAAGATCTCTGACCCAGTCTTCCTCACACCTTGTTTTCTCTGCCTTGAACGTCATGACACACAAAGCTAACCATCCCAGACTATAGATTGACTCTTCTTCGATGGCATCCACCCCAAAGCCGCCCAAGGGCCAATTCAACGTGCTTTACTTCGCCAGTGCCAGTTCCTTCGCGTCGAAAGATAACGAACAATTTCCAGCACCACTTACGCTTAACAAGCTCTTCAACTCGCTCGAGCACAGGTACCCAGGAATCAAGGCTGATGTCCTGTCTTCTTGTCTTGTAACGGTGAATCTCGATTATGTTGATGTTCCAGCTGAAGGCGAAGAGGGTGGTGTGCTGATACAGGAGGGTGATGAGGTCGCCATCATACCTCCAGTAAGCTCAGGATAGTGATAAATTTGCTTGCGCTACTTATCTACATGGTACCCATTCTCGTACACACGAGTTCGCCAACTTGTCCTTGAAGCATTACTGTCATGGCTGTGCTGCGCCAAGGGGTATCGAACTTCTTGCCAACTTGAATGTGCCATACTGCATCTATAAACTAGGATCATGGTCCATTCAGTATTAACGGTTCTGTTTCTCCATTTGTCCTGATAACATCACCACGGGAATTGGTTCGGTTAGTATGCCACGATTGTCGTATCCAAAACTTCCACCATAAAGGGTCTTCCGCTCGTAGAACGGCGAGTTTCCTCGCAACTCCGATGCCAATGTATATGAGCAATAGAACCAAGAGCGTGAAAACTATAGACACGACTGAGGACAGGGTTGTGATACTAGATGCATGGCACCCGAATGGCCTTGTACGGAGCTCCCATTTCTCAGCCGGGTGAGGGCAGATGTCTTCCTCATATGCCGGGGCTAGCATGGGGATGGTGAATTGATTCGGCATACATGAGAAGGACTGGATATTGGTCAGTAATTGAACCTCGGCAAAGGCAGTAAGCAGGGTCACGCACATATGGACACCAACTGCATCCATCGGTACCCAAGCATGTCCTACAGCTCAGATGGTTGATACACCCATTCGAACGTCGTGGAGAACCCCTCATCTTGTCCGTCTTTGTACTCGAGATCCCTGTTGGCTTAGCAGACTATTATTTGCAGCCAACAACGATGATGGCGGTGGATATTTGCTGTATGAGAAGGTGCACGGGATATCAGAAGCGGACGACAAGGCTTATTGGTTGGTGTGTGTTTATGTATCTCTAATCGGTAGGAAATTCAGTAAGAGGGAACAGATGGTTGGATTGACAGTAATAGAGAGTAAATTACGGCAGGCAGACATGCGGCTACCTGTATACAATCTGAACATGAGGCTAAAATCGAGTGTGGAGACAAACTGGTTGTGAAGCATCGCATACAGTCGGATGGATCATGATGTTCGGGGCCCGAGCCACATGTGTAGATTTGGAGTGACGTAACTGCGACGACCTGGTGGTATGTGCGCTCTCACGGTATCACGAGCATTTCTTGGCGGTGGATTTCCACCACGGGCAAGAGCAACACGTTGTGAACACTCGTGATTTTCTAGGGCAGGAGATATCGTTTTAAGGCAGGAACTACGCGAGATGTTGAGAGGATGTCGGGAGTAAGGATATTTGGGGTGTCTTTTTAGTTTACAATCATTCCTGATATAAAATTTTGAGCTACTTACTCTAACACCTTACCCTCTAGTTACTACTAGGATATACTGCCTAATGTTTCTCTCTTGGCTCGTAATACGAGCCTCGCGGTTTTCACGCACTTTCGCACTCCACGTCAATTGGCAATACAATCCTAGCTCAAGGCCTTGCGAGATAAATCGGATAATCAACTAATTCAACTTGCCCGAAGCAACAACGATCTCGCTGCAGTTTTCTCCTTGTAAACCTACACATTTACAGAAAACCCGGTCCTGTATACCTTCAACGCTACTGTCCTGCGCATGCTCTCTCTCCCGCATGAAATACACACATGGCCCATCAGATCCTTGGTACCCATCTACCTTGAGCGGGAAAGGGAACTGCAATTTCACGAATAGTCAACGACAAAGCCCAGCGATAGGGAAGAAAGGCCGAGAGTCGAAAGCCAAGCTACAGCTCAACGGTAGGGCTGAGATATTCGCCAGTTTCGCGAAGTCTCAAATGAAAGCAGCTGTTCCCAACACTCATCCCGGTTAAGACCCATTTCGGAACCAGGTACTTATAGCCATGCGACATTGGATATTATAGTTCAGCCGTGACGATATAGGCAGAGTTGATATCCCCCGCCACACGAACGAGATATCTGCACTCCGCACGGGAGAACGTTTGTGGGAAGGAAAATGAGAGGAAATGAAGCATCCATCCGCCCATACCTTGTCATGCACGCCTAGGAAGATAAGTTTGGGTCCGAATGCTCAGACAAGGTACATGTGCAAGCTGGATGCTTAAGGCCAACAAGGAATGACATCTCAGGTCGTGCCCAGGCAAAATCCAGGACTTCGTGGCATCAGGCGAGATGTTTGAATGTCTGGGCAGCTCGATCTGCATCTCTCCCAAGATATCTCGAGCCTGAGTGGTTCAATTCGCCGGCTATTTGTGCTTACGCCGTTTCAATACCGTAAGACCAAGGCCGAGGGAGCGTTTCTACCGGCGCCGGTGAGCCCAGAGCTCTGGTGAGCCATTCGCAAGGATGATAGGCGCGTATAGACATGAGGGTGGACACAAAGGAGCTGAAGACTAATATGGCGAGAAGCAGTTCTATACAGTAGCTTTTGGACAGCGGTGCATGGTACCTACAGTACTTACATGCAGGTATAATAGTACATTTAGAGGTGGCTGCAGCCGCTTGCCGTTGACGAGTCTTCATTCCCCGTTCCCCACAACTCCCTGACGCGGCCCCCGGACAAGGTTGAATTTAGCCTGAAATAAGGTTAATATGGTTAAATGTGTTGGGACGAGGTGGGGGGCGTTAATCGCGATACTGGCACCAATACCAAGCTGCGGTGCACACACCACACCAAATTCGCAGGGGGAGCATTTGAATTGGGCCGAACCCGAACAGTAAACAGTCTTCACATGGCACGTCGGATTGCTGCGCAGTCGCATACACCATTTTCAAGTCAGGGAAGTTGTTGTTGCGATGGCGCTGAATGCTGAGATGCCGCTCGACTCCGATCAGATGCCGAACCCATGATCCAGTTGTCGGTTGCCAACAACATACTGTTTAGCGGTGACCATGTCTCCGGGGGTTTATCACATCTGTAGACATGTTTGGCGGCCCCAATGCCTAGGGACTTCATCAAAATAAAAAGGGGGACCCCGGTCGGGTTTCGCCGCTTGGGTCCGGAACGCCGTCGATTGAACAGACAAGTTTGCGGCCAAGCAAAGGAGTGGCTGTCACTTCGTCTCCCAATGACAAAGTTCAGAACGCACCCGTCGAGATCGGATAGCTTTCCGAAATACCCTACACCGCCTTCCTAATACGGCAATTTACCACCCCCTTGCCTAGACCAGCCACCTACAAGGGGCAGCACCTTCGACGCCGCCAGGTGTGAAGCTGGTGGCAGCATGACGACGGTGGCTGGCTTGCAGGCTGCATCTTGAGCGGGGCCAGAGTCGATCAGATGGTGACGGCCAGCCACCAAGCCATGGCATGTGGCACCATCGGAGCAGAAGGAAGATTCCTCCGACATGCTGCAAGCCTTCAAGTTACAGCGGCCAGCTCGCCCGTACCTAGTGGCACATCTCGAGCTCTGGCGGGTGTTCTGCTACTTAGCCGCAGCGCGTCTCGTGTGGCAGATTGGCGCCACCGTTTTCTGGATGTATGTTCATTGGTGGAATCGGTGTTACTCGGACGTATTTTCCCCGCAAAGTAAAATGGTGGCAGACTGGTGCTTGACGAACGTGGACAGCGAGTACTGTACCAAAGCTCTTTTGTCTCTTAGTTGTTAGTTTAGTGCTTCACCGCGGCGGCATGGACGGCTACGGACGGGATACCCGATCAAGCACAGGCACTTACTCTCTTGAGGCTTCGGAGTCCTAAGATGATCCCTGGGTGGAAAGCCGCACTCCAGCGGCTCCGTGGATGCGGTTTGTGTTTTTGGCTCGCTTGACGGAGAACACTAACCTAAATTCCGGTAAAATGTCCCTTGTAGCCTTGTTTACATCCTTCTTATTATAGTAGGCCAAGGGGGTTCGCTTTCATCTTGTTTATCCTGTCCGAACTATGCAGTACAGGCATCCTTATTTCTTGGACAAGGATCCATGTCCATACCCGGTAGTAAGTACAGATGAGTCCAAGGTATCCCGCTAATCCCTGTTCTGTCTCGCACAACCACCTCGTGGCTCCCCACCCCCATGTTGTTCTCCGCACGAGGAACGTCTCGAGTACCTTTATCGACGACTTTTACCGGAATGTCAGATTGGCAATTCCCTGCCGTACCCTTCCCTGGTCCCTTGTACTCGCCCCTCGAACAGAACCAGTAGCTCCATTTGATATATTCCCATTCCGCCAACAGGCCATCCGCCGTGCCGATTCTGGCTTCCAGCCTGTCGTCTCATGACCCAGACTGGGAAGATGGATCTCGGGCCGCATGTCCGTCTCCATGCCTCAGGGGAAACTGCATTGTCTGAGCCGAACGCACACATTCTGAATACTCTGGCCAGTCCGCGCTATACAAGCTTCCTTGTCATATATCTATCTAGACCTCCCCCAGTTTGAATGGCTTCTTGTTCTCTCGCTTACTCTCCCGTCCCCCCACACCACCACGCAAAGCAGCGATACTCATCCTTCTACAGCAAGAGGTGTATCGACAACCGCCAACATGGGTTTACTGGACAAGCTCAAGAGCAAGGGGAATGACCCCAATCAGCAAGCCAACGAGGAGGCTCCCGAGTTCGAAAGGGTCACCTGGTACAAGGAGCCCGGTTTGAGGAAGCTCTACTTCTACGCCTTTGTGCTCTGCGTTGCTTCGGCCACCACAGGTTACGATGGGTAAGTCATCATACCCAAGTACTCATATATAAAAGTGTGCTGAAATGAGACTGATAATTCATTCTACTCGGCAGTATGCTTTTCAACTCGGTCCAGAACATGGAGAGTTGGAAGTCAAAGTTTGATAATCCCGAGGGCAGCGAGCTTGGTCTTCTGGGTGCCTTGTACCAGATTGGTTCGCTGGCGTCCATCCCTTTCGTGCCCATCTTCACCGATAACCTCGGCCGTAAGGTGCCCATCATTATCGGCTGCGTGATCATGATTGTCGGTGCCATCATTCAAGGTACTGCCCACGACATGCCCGCCTTCATGGGTGGCCGTGTCATGCTTGGTTTTGGCAACTCGCTCTCCCAGATTGCATCGCCCATGCTTCTCACCGAGATCTGCCATCCCCAGCATCGCGCCCGTCTCACAACAATCTACAACTGCTTGTGGAATGTGGGTGCTCTTATTGTCTCGTGGCTGGCCTTCGGCACCCATTACATCGGCAACGATTGGGCTTGGAGGATTCCGTCCATCCTCCAGGCTCTCCCCTCCATCATCCAGATCGCCTTCATCTGGTTCGTTCCCGAGTCGCCTCGTTTCCTGATCGCCAAGGATAAGCACGACAAGGCCCTTCAGATATTTTCCAAGTACCACGCCAACGGCGACGTCAACAACCCGACCGTCCAGTTCGAGTACCGCGAGGTCAAGGAGACCATCCGCATGGAGATGGAGAGCAAACATAACAGCAGCTACATGGACTTCTTCCGCACCAAGGGCAACCGCTACAGGCTTGCTGTCCTCATCTCTCTCGGCTTCTTCTCTCAGTGGTCTGGAAACGCCATCATCTCCAATTACATCTCCAAGCTGTACGACTCGGCCGGCATCACTGGCGAGACCAAGAAGCTCGGTCTCTCTGGCGGCCAAACCGGTCTCGCCCTGGTTGTTTCCGTCACCATGGCCATGCTTGTCGACAAGTTCGGCCGTCGTCCCCTTTTCCTGATCGCGACCGGTGGCATGTGTGGCACATTCGTCATCTGGACGCTCACTGCCGGTCTCTATGAGGATCACGGTTCCCCCGGCGCCAACTACGCCATGGTTGTCTTCGTATGGATCTTCGGTATCTTCTATTCGGTTGCCTGGTCTGGTCTCCTTGTCGGTTACGCCATCGAGATTCTCCCGTACAGGCTCCGTGGAAAGGGCCTCATGATCCTCAACATCTGCATCCAGGGCGCCCTTACGCTCAACATCTATGCCAACCCCGTGGCTTTCGACTACTTCGAGCCCCATGTCTGGAAGTTCTACCTTATCTACACCTGCTGGATCTTCCTCGAGTTCCTCTTCGTCTATTTCATGTACGTCGAGACCAGGGGCCCCACTCTCGAGGAGCTGGCCAAGATTATCGACGGAGACGAGGCTACTGTTGCCCAGGTCGACATCCACCAGGTCGAGAAGGAGATGCACCTCACGGGGACTCACGAGGAGCTTCAGGATTCTCCTCGCAAGACCGAGGATAGAATCTAATCACTGGGAGGATAATATCGTTCACCCGGATACTTTCTTTTTTTTTCACTGTCCTAGTATTTTTTGAATCAATGTCATGTCATCTATGGAGGAGTAAATATACACAACAAAACTTCCCCTTCTTCTCGAGAAAAAAGCTCTATCTAGCTCGTCGGGTTCCGACCATGAATCCCGGGGGGGTGACTGAGGAATAGCATGGATTGAAAGGTTTCCCTAGAGCCGAGTGTAATAACCAAAATGGAAGATATTCTCGGAGGCAGTTGGAAAAGATGTGGGGCGTGTGTTTCTTTTTTCTTCTTGGGTTTGCCACTCAACCATCAAACAAACACTCCATTTTACTTTTTTTCCCCTGTGATACCCCCTCTTTGGAAACGGAAGACACTGCTGCCTGCTGCCAGTCGATACCAATGAAGATGATACTTATTATCATCTTGAAAACAAACTATACTTGATAATCGTTTGCGATACTGGCTAGACATGGTACTAATATTCGTTTTGATGGATATCAAGCATGACCCCACGGGAGGACGGAATCTCGCAGGTGGGAAACGACGATCCATGTGCTTCACTCTGCCTCTAGGAACGCCTCTTCTTAGGCAAAGTAGATTACTACCGTGACCACATTGCAGCACTAGGTATGTAAGCAGGAGGGAAGGAACGAAAGAGCCCACCACCACTGGCGGAAGAATCTCGCATATCTAGCGAGGTGGTGATGTGACCGAGGGTGTGTGTGTGCTGCCGAACCTCCGCTTTCTACTGCTGATACAACAGTACCTACAATACGTACCTATGTAGTTGCCAAAGACCCAACCCGCTGGTCTTTCCCGGGAGCCGAGGCAAGGTGCGTGCTCAATAGGTACCTAACTAGGGTGCTACAAACCGATTGAAAGTGGACAGACATGTAGGCCACTCGCCCATATGCGTGCAATGAGTTTGTTCTTACAGGCTACCTACGTCGCAAAAGTTTGGGACGCTACGGAACCACATTCGGCCCTGTATATCTCCACTCGATGTCTCTGGGCCTCTGGCCGCCCTGCCGCCCGTCTTTTCTGCCACTCATAAGTAACAAGTAGCATTGTAATTGTGAACATACTTCTATTCTAGGAAGGATGTTGCGGCGGCGGTGGGATACATCGTATGTTGTGCAAGTACGGCTCCTGACTAAACAAAAGCGGCATTGGGCTATTTTGATCATTTTCCTTGGGGTGGCGGGACTGAGAAGGAGGGACAGGCTGATCGGCGGTTATTTCTACTTCATATAACCAAGGATAAACACTCGAAGCAGGACTGATGCAACAGTATTCTATTTCCATGGATGAGGCAATGCCCAGGTGGCTGTGCCCTGCATGGATGCCTGATACCAAAGTAGATGGCACTATACAGCCGACTCTCTAAGCAACCTAGGTAGCTTCATCGTGGGTAGAAAGGTGCTCTTGAGGAAGCGAGTGCCAAGGCTGTTCGAATCCTTGGTTCTACATTTCTCCCGTCTTACACGGACGGATACCTCATGTAGTATCCTTGAAACATACGGTGACCTGAGTTGAGTTGCACAGCATTCGCCACATTACTAACTAATACTCAAAACTAGCAGCATCGCCCGCAACTACTAACTAGTCAAGGCTTGCATGTGGCAGAACCAACACAGTAAAAATATGCGTGTCTAGAGTGGGAAATTCACACTTCCGTAGGCGCGAGAGGAACGTGTCCGGAAGGAGTAATCAGAGCTTTCAGGATTTCTAGTACGGCGTGTTCAATGAATGCTGGAGGAGGGAAGGCTGGGGAATAGATATGTCAATACTACTGCAATCCTATATATTTCTAGGGTGGCACACATGGGCACAACAACAGTTTGAGACATGTCCATATCACCCGTAGCTTTTCCTGCGTTTACTTGAACACCGAGCCTTCCGAGCCGCAACGTGCATACAGCTAGGTAGGTAGTACGTTACCTGCTAGTATACATCCAGCCACCAGCAGCATATGTATAACACACGTATTTGTCCCATCTGTCCCAGTTTTATTTCTCCGAGAGACGGACCGCTAGGATATGTAGCTTTGCGATGATACTGGATTGTGTGGAATCATTCACATCGGCAACTCCCTACCTGGCTCGTCTGTGTGGTCTCGGGTCGTGCCGAAGAGTCCGAGCTGCTATAACTACTAGTCAGTAGGAATGCTGCACTAGCGTCATAATAAACACTCCCGAGATATTCTGGGTAGTTAATATGTGACAGTGGCACTGGAGCTCTACAGTTCTCTCTCCATGTAAACTAGAATCACCCTCAATACAGCGCCAGAGGCCCGATAACCGAAGCACCGCGCTGGGTCAGGTCGCGGTGCCAAGAGAAGCGAATACTAATAACAGAAAGGCCTCCGTGATAGCACAAGTGGAGACCCATGTATCAGGCGGCTGACGGCTATTTTACCCCGGTCCGACTAGTGATGTGCGGGAGCAAAACCACGGCCTCGGGACGACGCTCGGGGAGATTGTGGGTTAGCTGGATATTGGACTGTAACATAGATATCTTGGCTGGGTTGTCAGCGCCGCGGATTCCGGACTACACACAGGTTGGGGCATTAGCATGGTGCTGGCAGCGTCCTGGATCATGATGGCCATGGTATTATGGGCGTCAACCGGAGCCCTCGCCGGCGGCGACCGAGAATGGTGGCGGCTGTAGCTTAACGGGTAACTACACCTAGAGTCCAAGTAATATTCTGCCGAATGTCAAATTACTGACGTGACTTATTAAAGACCAAACTATGATAAAATACATCATCTAGATTAGCGGCGGGGCATAACTGGGATATACACCCTATATCCGAAGTTCAGGGTATATTATAGATGGTGATCATTGAGATGCAGTCCCCGCGAGTGGATGTGTTAGCTGGTACCCCTTACCCTTAGTAACACGATGCATAGCTGTAGAAGATGAAATCTGTGTAATGTTGATATTACATCTAGGTTTAACACTAGTATCGTATTATCATATTTTTTCTTTCGCACTTCTTCAGGAACTCATCGCGATTTCCTGACTTCTGTTGGTAGATATAATATTGGTTCTAAAAAGCTAAGTCGTTCCCCCAATTCGTGTTATGTTCTCTATTTCTAACTAGTCTCCCCTTTAGCTGTCTTTAATAGCTTAATTGCGAAGGAGTAACGAATGAATATGAGAACCGTGTTCTTGGGGTTCAATTAGATAGGAGCATCCGTCTAGAGCACAAAATGATGTGCCGGTCTCAATCCCTCGACTAGATAGTTCCAACGAGATTCTAACAAAGACTCCTAGCAAATGGACTGGCTATCTCTCACAAAGACGCCAACCCAGCCCCTAATTTTTGTTTTATTATATACGGCGGCTTTTCAAGATCTGGGCAATCCTCGGGACGTCCCGAGTCACCATCTCTTTCACAAATAACTTGAATGGGCATGACGGCCGGGGAGATTGAGGAACCAGTTTTCCTCGGGAGCGGATGTTGGATGACCGATGCCACACCGCCTGTGCAACTCTTTGGAAAGAGCACCCCAAACACCTCCCGGGGCCGCAATCAGGCCAACAACTTGAAGCCCTTATGATCATTTCACTCGATTGTTCCTACCTCGACCATCCAGGTTGCTTCCATCAAACTCTGGATTGCTGCATCGAAAATCGCGTTGCTGCATATCAGCGGGCCCCGCTGTGGCTGATAGCTGTGGAATGGCGGGAAATAGCGGCTGTTACTGTGTCACTACTAGTATGGCCCATCGTACAGTAGGTACAGTAAGTAGGTGGGTCATAGTGACACCCGCCGCACAGCAAAAATTCTCGCACGGTCTCGGTACGCGCTTTTTGCTACGCGTCTCGAATCTCACGAAGTCACATCAACCTCAATGGGCACCATGATCAATCACCGATTGTTTGCCTCCCGAATCCATCTGTCTACACCGTGTCCCTCTTTCGTCGTAGAAAGAGCCCTCTCGTCCATATTCCGTCTTTTCTCATGTTTGGCGGCTGAGACGAAGTGAGATGAATTGATGATATAAGCGCTCTCTCTTTCACAAATATTCTCTTCCTCATCCGTCGCCTACTCACATCTCTTTTTTTATGCAAGCTGCAAACAAGTTCGGTTCATGTTTCCTCGACACCCAACACAGGCGGCAAAACCCAAACTCACCGCCAACAATCAATACACACCTAATTGAATAACTTAGCAACACACTCACATTCATTGACCCCCATTCAGACTCATAAAGTAGATGGATCTCACTTGTCTGTCTTACGCATAAGTGGGTACCGATTCTATCGAATAGCCGCACGACGGCCACCACCACCACAGCCACGCCAGTTGCTCTCATGAATCAAGGCCCTCGTCACTAGCGATCATGTCCGGACGGAGGGTTGGACTGAGCTGTCAGATGCGGACAGCACCGCTGCTGTCAAAAGTCAACGGCATGCCCACAAAACAACACCCGCCTTCCCCGCCTGCAACACAGCAGGAGTTGCCGTGGGAGGACGACTCGGATATTTTCCGGGCCCCGGAATCGACAGCTGATGAGGACTCAGAGGAGGATAATGTGAAGCTTACAACCGAGGCGAACTCCATTGGGAGAAGCGCTAGGGGCCTGATGAAGACGTACAACGACTCTGACGACGAGGTCACAAGTCCTGAACGGCTACAGGCAACTTCCAGCATAGTGAAGACGAAATTCGGCAAGAAGAACGAAGATGCGAAGAAGGCGAAGGTGTCACGAAGAGTTTCAACAAGAGGGAACACGGCAGCTGCGAAGAGGAAAACTGAGGAGGAAGAGAAGGTGAGTTTGCCATCCTACATGTCATGTTGAAATCTGAGAGTCGTATTGATTCAATTAGCCGCACCTCGAGATGAAACTAACCGCCAAATTCTAGGACCTATTCATTGAGACAACGAAGAGGAAATCTAACAACCAGCAATCCTACAGCACAAAGACCTGCCGTTCCAAAAAAGCACCTGTCACTCTACCACCTCAAAAGAGAGCGAAGCTGGATGTTCCTGCTGAAGTGTCTTTCTCCTCGTCACCAGAGAAACAGTCGAAGAATGTTATCATTCCTGACATCGCGCGATTTTCGTCTTCCCCAGAGAAGAAACTAGCAGGTCTTAGCTTGCCCGAAGCTTTGGACTTGTCGGCGGTGCGCGATTCCAGGAGCGAGACGTCACGGCCCGTCAGAGGCAGAGGGAGTGGAAGAAATGCGAAGAATGGTGGTCATACTTCTACTTATACCCATGGAACGTCCGGTTCTACCACCACGACGAAAGCGAAAAGGGCCACCGCTACTACTATTGATACTAGCGAAGCTCCCTCAAGTCAAGACAGAGTACGAGCAATGACGGGGAAGGATGCCCGACTCAACAGGCCGTTAAAGCAAAAGGCGGACGCCGAGAAAGCTGCTGAAGAACGGCCTACTCTGCTCATACCTCACGACGACCTGGGGCCAATTGGAACTATAACGAGGAGTAGTGATCCCTCTAATAAGGCATCCGTGACCGACTCCCCGCTCTCAGACGTACCTAACGACGACGACGACGACGACGACATTACCTCCCAATATGTCAAGAACAGCAGCACCGAGGATGGAACAACAACATGTCCCATGTGCGACCATCCCGTTCGCTCATCCCTTCTTTCTGAATTTGCCTCGAGTCTACCGTCGTTCGATCCCGATGCTTTCGAAACAAATGTCGTGACGCAGCAGCGATTCTGCACGTTCCACCGTAGCACGTCCGCGAAGGAGCTGTGCGAAGAAAGAGGGTATCCGATTATAAATTGGGGCATTCTAGAGGAACGACTCAAGGCTCATTCTGGCGTGGTGAAAGCGCTTCTCTCAACAACAAGCTCGGGCTCGGGCTCTGGCACTGGGGCAGAGGAAGAACTGTCGCCCTACCTAGCTTCCTTCGCGAGAAAGGTGCGGACGGGGAAGGAAAGGACGTTGCTTCAGGCAAATATGAAAACCAGCGTCACATCCACATCCGCCACCACAGCAAAAACTTCATCAACATCAAGAGCAGCATTAACGACCCCCGCCGGCGGCGACAAAAACCCACCGAGCGTGCCAAGCACGGGATACTACGGACCCCGGGGCACGCGGATAATCTCCGAGTTTGTCGCCCGAAGGTTCAGAAAGGACATCAGGCGGTGCGCCGTGACGAATAAGTTGGTCTCGGTGAGGGGAAACATGGCGTTTATACAGGGGGTCGTGGTGCCGGAACTTGCTGTTAGGCTGGTGCTTGAGGATTTGAGGGGTGGGATGCTGGCTGGGGATAAGGAAGGGAGTGAGAAGAGGATGGCAACAAGGGAGGAGGCGGAGCGGATCCTAGACGAGAGTAGAGAGGTGGGAGAGCTGCTCAATGAGGAATTGGGAGATGTTGTGACGACTGACGGGAGTGCTATTAGGGGCGGTGGCAATGAAGGTGACGAAGCGACAGTGGAGTTTGGTGAGGATAACCTACTGTAGGAAAGGCATTTGTATGGAACCCTGAAATAATTATCTCCATGCAACTAGTTGAGTCGTGGGGATTGGGGGGATACTGTTAATAGACGTGGGGTCTACGAGAAGGATGCAGACATGAATGTATGATGTGCTACGAAGGGAAGAAGGTGCAGCAGGAAGATGGAAGGTAATGTTCTTCTGGACAGTTTGGTCCGCACATGCGAAGCATTTCAGCATACATATGGCGCGGGTTTGCGGGTTTTTAACAAGTCGGTCGCGATGGGATGGGATGTCTCCATTCGTTTTGGATGGATGACGAGAACATTTTGCCTGTCGAAACCGGAATGGAGAGAACGACAGAAAGTAAGGATGGAAGAAGTCATGTAGTGAGGTATGATATGATGTGGTTACCGCAAACCATATATCCATCCCATGGCTTCGCGATCGGATGAGATGATGCCGCGCGAGGAAGAGGAAAGGAATCCAGCTTGGTGAGTGCTTGACGGCAACGGTCTCCACCTGCCGCCGTTCTAGAAAGGAATAATTTACTACTACCGATAAGTAAAGCAGGAGTAGGAGCAGGAAGACGATGGATGATGGATGGTCACGATGAGGTTTTGCCATTCTATTTATTCACACAGCAGCTTTTTTCCGGCGCGGCTGGTTTTAGTGCCTCCCAGCCACGCACGACCTTGAGGGCCCGGGGTATGCCAATTGAGTATTGCACGGGGAGCAGCATATCATCACGATGAAGAGGAAAGCCGACCTCTTGGTGTTTGCCCACTATTGCTACATCAGGGTATTTCTTTCTAAGAGAAACAACTATGTTTGCAATACCATTCGGAGTGGAGATTGGCATCACTATCACCTCCCCATCCCATGTCGTTCATTTAAAATGTCACTTTTTCTGGGGGGGGAGGGGGATCATGTCTACTTACTACTAGTAGTCCATTTTTATAAACCATGTTATGTAGCTAGCATTTCTGGCGTTTGGGTGGGCAGCATCTAGGTATCTCATGCGAGGACTTTCAGTTCAGGCAAGGCTTGCAAGAAGCAACTGGAAGAGAACAAAACATACACGACATATCCTATCTATCCGTCATCATACATACAACCCATTGCTGTTGTCATGATCGCTATAATATAGCATCCCCGAATAGCGTACCACTTTAGTTTATACACCAAAAAGGACCTAATAAATTCACATGAAAGACTAGATGTAGTGAGTTGGCGGGCCTTTTTTTTTTCACCTTACCTTTCCATCCGAGCTCCTACATACCTACCAGAGCGGTGCTTACTGTAAATACTTCTAGTAAAGGTAGTGAAAGCCTTTTTCTTACCGAGATTTCCGCGCCACGCGGAGTCACATGAACCCGACCTGCTCCTGGCCGCCGATCACATATTCCCTATCCTGTCAATGTGACATGATATCCCCCTTCAGCCTGCCTGCCTGCCTGCCCGCCTGCCTACCTGCCCCTACCATTGTTAAATCCAAATATCCTTAATACCGCGGGCTATGGAGGCTAGAGATGGTTTCTTGTCCATCAAGAATGATAGCCAAGTAAGAAACAAGGTCCGTACGTACGGATACCCAGTACCTTGGTAGGTAGGGAGATCTGTCAAACACCCCAACTCGGGGACCTAGAATAGCATTGTACAGTATGCGTGAACCCATTGGATTCATAGTCAAACCACATACATGGATGTAATAGGCAGGCCCAAGCAATGTTCAAGAAAAAGCAAAAACATAGCACGCACACTGTAACATAATCTGGCTCCGGAAAGACCCCAACCCCGGAAACCTCACTACAAGCTACTGTACGCCAGACTTCATCAACCAGATATCCGGGGGAGAGGGAAGAGGGCACGGTGCACATGGTTTGCGGCTCCGGAATAGGAAGATCGACGACACGGTCTCGCCCAACTACATGTATACACTCGGGCGAGCCCCATCAGACTTTACGCCCCCCTAGGTGAGAGGCCCCATGTGTAACAGGCTTATCAAAAGAAGTCCGCACCTAGTCCACTTCTTCTCTGAAATTGCTCTGAACTTGAAATGACATCCCTCAGCGAGAGCCTGAAAAAAAGCATGTATGTATCTCAAATGTGACGCAGCTGGCGAGTATGACCACGAAGTTTGCCCAGGAAAAAGTTGCCGAGGGTTTGCCGGACAACGGCGAGCATTCCACCAAGCGAGAGAATATACGCCTGGCATCACGATGGGCTTCTCCTGGCATCACCGGGCGATCTTTCTTGGCCGGGACTTTTGGAACAAGGGGGTCAAACTTCTCGTGGCTGGTAGCTTTGCTCTCTCAATAGACGACCACAAGGCCGAGACAGTCTAGCTAGCAGTCTTGGCCACAATGATTCCTAGGCATCATAGTATATGATGGGACCAGCGGCGCGGGCGCGCTTGCCGCCGGGCGTAGTCTGAAGTCTGATGCTCAAATACATCAAACATGCAACGCACACCCTTCGGGAGGAAGGAGGAAGGAGCAGAGAGCTGTCGATCTGAGAGGAGTTTCAGCGCTTGCGCAGTTTTGAGCTGTACGCACGCAGTTGTGTCAAAGCACACGCCAGCTGGCGACCTTCTCTACACAACTCCTGCATAGTCCAAGGAGGCCGTACCCGTACGCCGTATGTTTTAGAATCTCATGTTGGGAATATACTGGAGGATGCCGAAAGGGAGCACCCGTAGTGGAGGGAATTTGACGGCGTTTTGGAGGAGTTCGGGTAGGCATGACTTTGTCATGAGTGATTTTATCGGTGCTGATACACCACATGGTACGAATAGCGACTGGAATAGCGCGGAGGAGCAAAAGCATTGATAAACTACTGGCTGAGGAAATGCCCCGTGGCATACGGGGTGCGCTATGGGCCGGTAGGTCCAAGCACGACAGCGGGCTTTCAATACTCTGTAGTGTATATGGATGGGTATCAATGTGCTGCACGGGAATACGGGATGCACGCAATTCATAGCCCATTAGCATTGATCCTGGCGATGGGTAGTGGGTGGCCGTAAGGTGGTTCCGGTTGCTCTCGCGGGCCCCGAGGACTCTGCGGAACACGTAGTGGGCAGACGGGGAAGTTGGGTCGCGAGTTTAGCTGGAAAAAGCAAGCCAAGCAGGCTACTAGTAATGATTGTGATGGAGCTGAAGTATTAACCCAATACAGTCTGGGAAGAGATGGTGCGTGTTGTGCTTAGCCAAGACCTCAATCGTTCAGGCGAGGAAAATACAAAGCTGTAGGTGATGTGATGCGACGATGGAAAGACATGATGCGAAGGGCACAATCTCGGTGTTAGACTACCAATATAGAGATAGAATGGTAAAATTGGATGTGCTGCGCAGGACCCGCCTCCCCCCCCTGGATCAGTACAGAGCAGTAGCACGGATATCACAAATAAAAAAATGGGGCAAAATTATTTAAAGACAAAAGAGAACGTAAAGGTGGGGAAGACTCTTTTAAATGTCTGATATTTAGCAGAATAGATAGGCCAACATTTTCTTATCATCAAATCTCAGCTGCGGCAACTTCCCCACTATCGTGACGGATGCTTGCATATATTCAAGAAATCGAAGTACTATGTAAGCAGGAACGAGGTAGTCGAAAGAACCAGACCGGCAGAGAGACAGCATTGGTCGCAGAACGACCGTGCGAGACAGCGTGGGCCAAGATGAGCGAGCCTTTCCCAGAAACATGTGCTGTGGGTCATAACCTCGAAACTATCATACAAGCTGCTGCAACATGCAAAAGGGTGGATACCGACTTCTTTTCGCGGCAGCTGCAGCATGTACCGCAGATTGATGGAGGTGCTCGAAGGACAGCTCGTGGGAATCAATTTACAGTTTGACGACAATGTGTTATTATTGTTTCGGAATGCCTCCTCGCTGATAGCTGTGATGCCTGGCAAGCTGGAATAATGCTAGCGACCATCGACATATATATCTGTAGCATGGAGAGTTTACATGCACTTCAAGTCACGCTCAGTAAGCTGTGGTAACTTTTGTTCAGCCTTATAGAATTCGACAACCCAGCTCGTCCATCCGTCAAGTGAGAGGCCACGGACCCAGGGACCCTTGGACCCTGCAGGCTTAACACTGGGAATGTAAGAAACACGGTGGTGGTAGGTAGGTAGGGAGAGGTGGCATTCTGTCACCCCAAACTCGATACTGTACACGACACCGCAAGCTGGGCCGTCCCTGTGAGAGGGGCCAAAGAAAAGGGCCCCCAAAGATAGCTCAAGCTGAGAAGATATTTTGTTGTTCGCCAGTTGCAGTAGGGGCGGGGGGCGGCAGATCTAACCAACAGACCCATACGAGGCCTGTGTCCAGGGTCCCAACCACCATGATCCTGTCCCATCCATGTCTCCACAGATCTGGTACCGAGCATTGGATCTGGACGGGCCCCGAACGAAGGTAGGAAGGGAAAAGCACCACGGAAAATAAAAACGGTCTTGACGTTGTCTGTCCTACAAGGCCTATCGCGTATAAGCAATTAGGAAAGTGTTACCAGTCAATGTACTGTGTAAATAATGCGAAAGTGCTCCCGTGTATACACTTGAGGGTCGTCCATGTATTCTCCCGGTTTGAGGATGGATTGTTACCTCACCTGGTTGCAGTATTGACGCGGCGCGGCACGGGCGTATGCACTTGTATGAATGAATGGCTGAGGCTATTCTTCGATACATTAACAATAGCTCTAATAATAGGGCTATTCGTTTTGCTGCTACGAGCCATTGTGATTCAATATCCAATGCAGCGTATTGTGTAATACTAATGGCCATAATCTGCCCTCTGTAACTGAATTCGAGTCCATGTAGAAGGAACTGATGAAACCAATTGCTTGGTCGGGAGAAGGTACTGTACCTGAACGTACCTGCCACAGCTCCCAAGGCCCACAGGCTGCCGCCACAATCACAACCGCTGGGTCTCCTGCACTGTTCCCCCCCTTCCACAGGCATGCTCTCACACGCTAGACACATTCTCGCACACTCAACCCTCTCAGCACACAATTAGTTACCAGCTCGTTCTAGACACGCTCAACCTCCTGCTTCCCGATTCCACCACTGGCCAACGCCTCCCCCGCTTAACCAGCAAGGCTCTCTGGCTTGAATTGTTTGAATTTTTAGTATACATCCATCCTCGTGAAGAAACGCCTGTCTCGATACCCTGATACCCCCTCCTCAATCCGCCGATTCGAACACGGCCCACACGGTCCCGGTCGAATGAAATCCCAGCATGACTTGAATTCAGCCTACGCCCCCTTCATGACATGGCCATTCGTTGATTGAGACCTGGACAAGATGACCAGGAATCTAAATGAAGCCGGCTCCCGCATCAGCTCGATCACGAGCTCGAGCACCGACAGCGGTGCAACTGTGAGGCCGTCGCCCCGAAGGACAGCGTCCACGGGAAAGACAGGCACCTCGTCCAGTTCCCGCAAAGGTGCTCCTCCAAACATGCGATTGAAGACGGACAACCAGATTAGAACTGTCGCCTCGTCTTCGTCCCAGCAGGGAGGAACCTCAAGGTTAGTGCTGGAATAACTCGTGAAATATGTTTTGAGTGTCGCCGAGAGTGTTTCTTTTCTTCATTCTCCCTTTCCCTTGGCTGGGCGGAACCTCTCACGATGGAGACACAGCCCCTCCATGCTACGCGGAACCCCAGAGAGTTATTTCGAACAAGAACTTAGCAGACACATCTCACAGTCCACTGTCCGCCTACAACCTCTAGACTGCTCTTTATTGCCGCGCCGGGCTGCATAGCACACACTCCTTGTCTGCTTCGGACCGTCACTTATCCCTTTTTTATTTGCTACTGGACACTTTGTCAACACATGCAGGCTCTCTATTGTTTATCCTTCTGGGCTTGACGTATAGAAACGTGTTGGTTGAATGGGCTACTTACGCTGACCAGCTCTGGCTCCCTGTATGCAACAAATAGATCACGAATTGTCAAAGAAGACTCTCAAATTTCGCCCACGTCTCCATCCGCCACACATTTTGGGTTGTCGTCAACCTTGCCGACCTCAAATGCACCCTATCGCGGCGAACATAGAATGAGCGACTTTGCCAACTACCGTCGGGAGTTGGCTGTTCTGGAAACGTCCGGCGGTCGCATCCCACACATCCAACATAACCCCCCTACTGCCAACCCATCGTCGCAACAACACCAACAAGCCCCATGGAATGCAAATCCGTCCAACGGCGCCTCCAGTACTGCCGCTGCCGCCTCCAGCAATAATAAAACCAACACCACGGGTACATCGTCCGGTGCCGCATCTGGTGGTGGTGGGATGGGAACAACTTTCTTCAACGACTCTAGCGATAATCTCTCGGTCGCATCCCAATTATCGCCCCCGCTCCGCTCCACAGCCTCGCGTGGAGGGCAGACACAAACCCCCGGAAGCAGCGACTCGATGGACCCATCATACTACAACGACGAGCGACGCCCGTCCATTGCTAGCATTACGACCCTCAGCAGCCAGGGTTCCAAGAGCAGTGCTGCCCGTGGAGGCTTTCGCAAGTTGCAGAACTTTTTTGGCGAGGAGTTTTCAGGGCAAGACGGATCGGACCTAAGCCTGCCATACGGTACAGGGACGGGAAAAGAAAGATCTCAGTCCTATTCGCATGCACCAAGACCGGGCAGAGAACGCAACTACTCTAATGCTACCGATCATACCCGTGATGCATCCCCCACTTCTTCCCGCCCTCGTACCCCGATCCCATCCAGCGACGTAGTGCCGTTTCTCTATCAGGAAGCTGATGTAGGTCGCCCCCCTTGTCAACCCCCTCCTGCAGAAATGTCGTAGTGCACCACCACCACCGATAAGCCCCGGACTGCGCCCCCCGCTAACCTTATTCCTGCCACCTTCCCCCCCCTCTAGGATATCGCTCGCCTTGGAGAAGCTCCAGTGAGGGACATGCTATCTGGTCCCGATCGCGAGCGTTATATTTCCGACGCCTCGTCTCAGGCACCTCCTAAAACATCCTCATCCAACCGGTCTGGCCACTCGATTGCCCACATTGCTGGTTATCACCACCGCCACAAGAACAGCATCGATGACCCCCGAAGCCTCCGCCCTGTTAACAGCAGGGAAGACTCTGCTGCCAGCGTTCACAGCACCAAGGAACACAGGCACGGCATGTTTAGCTCCCGCTCTCGAGCGCCCAGTCCATCAGGAAGCGGCAATAGCAACATGTCGAAATCTCAGTTCCAAGATGGGCCCGCATCCCCCAATCACCATCACAAGCGGGGATTCTTGGGCCGACTCATGAGGCACAAGGACTACAGGGAAGATTCCGGCCGCCTAAGAGAGATGCCTGGCTCGAGCCGCTCCCTCGCAACGACCCATTCGAGGACCGAATTGCTCTCCCGCGGCGGCGAACCCCCTTTACCTGGACAGCTATGGTCCAACGTCGACCATCCGGACATGGCCTACCGGCCCGGGGAAAGGAGAGGGGCAGCCTCGTTCAACAACAACAAGTCCCTTTTCAAAAAGGGCCGCTCCCATCGCCACGAGGACGAAGACCCAGTCGGTCCCACAGAGGGCGGGAAAGGAGGCAACATGTTCCACCTAGACACAAACCTCAGCGACATGGACGGCATCCTAGCCCATCCCCCGCCTTTAACGCCCATTAATCCCAGTATTTTCAATGGCCCCATGGAGCCGGAGAAGGCGGCTGCCGACACTGATAAGGGTTTTGGAGCTTGGGATGCCCCAGAAAGCTGGGCTGTCAGGGGCAGAAGGTCGGATCATTCCAACATTGAAATTGACGAGATGCCGCAAAAAGTGGAAGAGAAGCTGCCAAACTACTGCATCCGGATCTTCAGATCGGACGATACCTTCGGTACCCTGCAGATGTCTCTGAACTCGACAGTGGCAGACGTGATTTCCCAGATAGGAAAGAAGTCCTACGTTACTGGCGGCCCGGAGAACTATGTCATTGTTCTCAAGAAACACGACATGATTCGAGTCCTCATGCCAAACGAGCGCCCCTTGCTTATCCAGAAGCGGCTCCTGCAACAAGCTGGTTACGAAGAACGGGACAAGATAGAAGATATCGGCCGAGAGGATAACAGCTATCTTTGCCGCTTCATCTTCCTTTCTGCCCGGGAAAGCGACTTCCACTCGTCAACGCGGAACCGTGTAATCAATCGGATACAAAAGGCCAACCATGTTGACCTGTCTGGCCAAAACCTTATCACGATACCCATCTCGCTCTACTCCAAAGCGCCCGATATCATTTCTCTAAACCTCTCCCGTAATTTGTCCCTCGACGTACCGAGAGACTTTATCCAGTCGTGCCAGAACCTCCGCGACATAAAATTCATCAGCAACGAGGCCAGAAAGCTGCCGTCCAGTATCAGCGTAGCCGTCAAGCTCACGTTTCTTGACGTCTCAAATAACAGGCTAGGACAGCTCGATCATGCCGAGCTGGGAGGCATTACCGGTCTCCTGAAGCTCAATCTGGCCAACAACAGACTCACCCGCCTTCCCCCTTACTTCGGAGTATACAAGGCACTGAGGTCGCTCAACATATCTTCGAACTTTCTCGAGTCATTCCCCCCATTCCTGTGCGAGATGGAAAGTTTGGTGGACATCGACATCAGCTTCAACAGCATAGATAGCTTCCCGGAGGAGATTGGGAAACTTCAGAACCTGGAAAAGCTTGTCATCACCAACAATAGGCTCGCAGGCGCGCTACCAGAAACCCTAACGGAGCTTCAAAACTTGCAACATCTCGACATCAAATACAATGCCATTACCGGGATTAATGTCTTGACGGAACTCCCCAAGCTGGAAATCCTCTTCGCCGAACACAATTCCATCTCGTCGTTCTCTGGCGGATTTGAAAGATTACGGACACTGAAATTGAACTCGAACCCTTTGACAAAATTTGAGCTCACTTCTCCCCTTCCAACGCTCAAGCTTTTGAATCTGTCCAAGGGCCAACTAGCGAGCATCGACGAGTCCTTCAACAACATGCTCAGCCTCGAGCATTTGGTGTTGGATAAGAACTATTTTGTGTCGCTTCCAGCACAACTCGGCAATCTTCGAAGGCTGGAGCATTTCAGCATAGCCAACAACTCGGTCGGCGAGCTACCTCCGGAAATCGGGTGCCTACTTGAGCTCAGGGTTTTGGACGTGAGAGGCAACAACATTAGGAAACTACCAATGGAGCTATGGTGGGCCAACAAACTGGAGACCCTCAACGCATCTTCCAATGTGCTGGAAAATTTCCCCAAGATTGCCTCGAGACCACCACAAGCACCGGGCGATGCGCCTCAAAACCAACCACCTGGCATGAAGACGCCAATACCAGGGGGCCTCACGCCTAAACCGAGCACCGAAGCTCTGGTCGACGAGTCTAGGCGGCCCAGCGCAGTATCCACCACCCTTCTAAGTGTTGGCCCGTCGCCAGTTCCTGGGGCTGGAGAAAGGAAACCGTCGGTGGTTTCTGTGTACGGGAAGGGCGGCAGGAAAACGTCGGTGGTGTCACGGAGCACCAATGCTGCGGCTGCAGCTCCATCCCTGAATTTCAGAAAAGACTCTGGTCTCACCTCAAGGTTGACAAATACCTTTGCCGGCTCGCTACGACACCTCCTGGTGGCCGACAATGCCCTCGATGAGAACGTTTTCGAGCAACTGGCTCTCCTCATCGAACTCCGCGTTCTTAACCTTTCATATAATGATCTTAGCGACATGCCGCAGCGGTCGATCAAGAGCTGGCCTTTCTTGGTCGAACTGTACCTGTCTGGCAACGAGTTGACTACCATTCCCGCGGACGATCTTGGTGAGGGTACGCCGTTGCAGGTGCTTCACATCAACGGCAACAAATTTACCAACCTCCCTGCCGACATATCTAGAGCCAAGAAACTGGCAGTCCTGGACTGTGGCAGCAACTCTCTCAAGTACAACATCTCCAACGTACCATACGATTGGAATTGGAACCTCAATCCCAACCTCCGATACCTCAATCTTTCTGGAAACAAGCGCCTAGAAATAAAAAACACGGTATATGGGGGTGCGAGTGCCGCCAATAAGGCGTCGTACAGCGACTTCAACAGACTCCAGAATCTCCGGATTTTGGGTCTCATGGATGTCACCCTCCCGCCACAACAACCCACTCTCCCGGACCAGAGCGAAGATCGGCGTGTGAGGACTGTAGAGTCTCTTGCCGGCCATTTGCCATACGGCTTGGCAGATACTCTTGGAAAGAACGAGCACTTGTCTACTGTGGATCTTCTCGTGCCTAGGTTCAACTCGAACGATACCGAGATTCTTATGGGCTTGTTTGATGGAAAGGCCCTCTCGTCTGGCGGCTCCAAGATTGCAAAGTACTTGCACGAAAATTTCAGCAACCACCTGATAGTAGAGATGAAGGCACTGAAGAGCAAGAACGCGGACGATACCCCCGCGGATGCCTTACGACGTGCATTCCTCGCGCTCAACAAGGACCTCGTGACGGTTGCGACGCAGCACACAGAAGAGCGTTCACAGATGGCACACCGTGGGTCTACGGCTCCTGTTGTTTTGAGCAGGGACGATTTGGAGTCTGGTGGTGTTGCAACCGTCATTTATCTGAATAATATGGACTTGTATGTCGCAAATGTTGGCGATGCCCAGGCCATGCTGATACAGACGGATGGAACGCACAAGATCCTGACCAAGAAGCACGATCCGGCCGAGCCGACGGAACGGCAACGAATTCGCGATGCGGGGGGCTGGGTTTCACGTAGTGGCAAGCTCAACGATCAACTCGACGTCTCTCGCGCATTCGGCTACATAGACCTGATGCCAGCTGTGCAAGCTGCTCCATATGTGGCCCACATGGAGATGAAGGAGCAAGACGAGATGATTGTTATTGCAACTAGAGAAGTGTGGGAGTATATAAACCCCGGCCTTGTTGCCGACGTAGTACGGTCTGAACGTGGAGACCTGATGCGTGCGTCTCAGAAGCTCCGCGACCTCGCAGTCGCATACGGGTCATCAAGCAAGATTATGGTTATGATGATTAGCGTCGTGGACCTGAAGCGTCGCATGGAGCGTAGCAGGCTGCACCGTGGCCAGAGCATGATTCTTCACCCGTCAGGCGTGCCGGAAGGCTTCAGCCTACCCCCACGGCGCATCAAGAAGACTAAAGAGGGCGTATTGGACTCGAAACTTCAGCGACTGGGAGAAGAAGTTCCTGCGCCAAAGGGTTGGGTTGCCATTGTGTTTACCGACATTAAGAACAGCACAAACATGTGGGAGATGAACCCTGAAGCCATGCGGGCTGCCATCAAAGCACACAACGAGATCATGCGACGAGGCTTGCGACAAGTGGGCGGCTACGAGGTCAAGACGGAAGGTGATGCGTTCATGGTGTCCTTTCCTACAGCCACGAGCGCCCTCCTTTGGTGTTTCGAAATCCAGAAGAAACTTCTCAAGGCGGACTGGCCAGCCGAGGTTCTCGCTACCGTATCGGGGCAAGAGCAGTTCGACAAGGACAACAACCTTATTTTCAAGGGTCTCTCGGTGCGGATGGGCGCGCACTGGGGTCAACCTGTGTGTGAAACGGATCCCGTGACAAGAAGAATGGACTATTTTGGCCCCATGGTCAACAAGGCGTCTCGTGTCTCATCTGTTGCAGACGGCGGCCAGATCACAGTGTCGTCCGACTTTATCAGTGAGGTGCAGCGGTGCCTGGAGACGTACCAAGACAACGACCGCCAAGGAAGCGTGGGAAGCGAGGAAAGCTTTGACGATGACGAGTTCGCCGAGCAGGTGCGCAAAGAGCTCCGGTCGCTCATGACTCAAGGTTTCGAGGTCAAAGATATGGGCGAGAAGAAACTGAAGGGTCTCGAGAACCCGGAAAGCGTGTACAGCTTGTACCCACACAGCTTGATCGGCCGCATAGACACCCACCGAGCCCACGAGCTCAAGACGGCCACTCCAACAGATGCGGAAAAGGCAGTGGTCGGCGTCAATGGGGAATTCAAAGGAGCGCCCGTGGTGTCCGAGAGCACCGGACTTGAGATTGATCCGGACAATGTGTGGAGCCTGTGGCGGGTTAGTCTCAGGCTCGAAATGCTTTGTTCAAGCCTCGAGAAACTTGGTGGCGAGGGCCTTCAGCCTCCTGAAACAGAGCTGCTGGAGCGCATGAAGAGTCGTGGTGGCGAGGTAACAGAAAGGTTTGTGGTAAATTTCATGGAACATATGGTTAGCCGAATCGAGGTATGTTCACCGACCCCCCTTATCCACTCCCTCTCGTGGCGGAACACTAACTGATGTATCTGCCATAGACATGCGTTTCGACACTGGCACTTCGCCACATGGCCATGGGCAAGGGCCCTATATCGGAACTCAACGACCTGCGAGCCCCCATGGCTGCCATTCTCGACGCCTTTTCTTCCCAAATGGACGAGCTGCAACGATACAGGAACATGTACGGGCCCATCCAAGATGTGAGCTGCCAAGAGAACGAGGATGGAGAAGAAGCAACCCCAATGAACAGGAAGTCGAGGATCAGCGACGCGAGCGGAAGAAGCTATGGATTCTTTGACGATGGAAGCGAAACAGAGCAGGAGCCTTAGGTGGCGGGCTGCTCGGCGATTTAGCTCGTTCTTCCGAGGAAGGAAACGAAAACAAGTGTACGAGTCTTAAGAGTTGAAGAGTCATGCTGAAAGATGAGAAAGAGAGAGCCAGAGACGTGTCTTGGATTACCAGAAGACGATAGATACCAAAGAGACGGATATATATACAATCATCGCCGCCGCCGCTACCACCGCCATCGCATTTCCCACAACAAATTAGCGTATCGCATTTTCAACAGGAAACAACTCGTACTTTGGACAGAGAACTGCAACTGGCGAGGGAGAACCTAGAGGGAAGAAAGAGGCGGGCCAAGAAAGCTTGGGGAGAGTGCTGAAGGGAAGGTTTGGAGGTTGATTCGTGTTGTAGAAGTGCCATTGGGTGGGACCAAAGCAAGACGTTTTGAAGAGGCACTGAGGCACTATTATACTACTAGCACCACGTCACATTTTGTTTCTCTTTTTCATTCAATGTGTTTTTAACATCTATTTTACTAGGCCCTTTTTTTTCTATATTATTACTAGTACTAACTACCACAGCGCTAACATGACGTCTCATGTTTCCTGCTCCTGTTTTCCCTAGCTTCATGGTTTGTTTTTCCTCTACTCTATTCATGATGCCACACACTTGTACGACCAACCATACCACACTATACCATACCATCGTTTCGGGATTTTTTTATTCTTATTCCAGGGTTTTATTTTTGTGTTTGAAATGGAATACCAGCCGGTCATAGCCAAGCGCAGACGCTGCTTTTTTTTTTTTTTTTTTTTTCTTCCGTCTTGCCTGTTAGCTTGATTCTTTGATTGCCTGGCTGCATTGCTCTGTTTGAAGCGATGGATGGATGCAATCGGACTCTTTTTGACGGAATGAATACTTGTCTGTTTGAATAGTACGGATGCATCTCGCGCGCAATCTGGGCTGCCTATTCTATACTATGCATGACATGACATGACCGCTACTGCCGCACCCACAGCGCATCACCCCGCGTATTCAATCTATCTGCCTACCTCCTACCCAAAGCTGCCATATATATACATACTTGTTATATTGCGTCTATGCACATTTTTGCTACTTGTTGCTCTGAGACTTTCCCTCCTTCCGCCTCGACACGTACCGTCCAGAGAATGCGACATCCCTAACACGAGGGCCAAGAGCGGCTAGCGGAATAGACCGTCTATTTGAGAGCAATTGCCAGGGTCGTATGGCGACTGCGGCGGAAAATGTGCGGACCGCGTAGACGACGGTGGCCGCAATCGGAAATGCCCAAGGAGAAGGCATTCTGACAACCCCTCCAATAAGCCCGGTGTTCGATCAATAGGTTGTGGAGTAGGTCGGCATGGGGGGGTATATGTATACAAGACCTTGGGAGTGGTAATTGCAAGCCCCTAGACATAGACAGGTGTGAGAGAGAATCTGGCGTACCAACTCCAAAAGCGCGGGGCCTTCAGTCCCGAGGCCCACAGGGCCGTCTACAAGGTAGGCACTACCATGAGCTAGACGGAGTCGAATTCCTGCATAGTCAGAATCAAACGCAGCGTCTAGCGGGGTGTCACTCTGATGCCGTCTGCCACTTTCTCGGTCTCCTCCAGCCGCCCTCGGTAGAGAATATTGATTTTCGGATCCATTCGTGGCCCAATCCACCTCCCTCCCGTCAAGCATTTGACGAAGCCTTTCAATCGACGAATAGATAAGCCCTGTCCAACCACCGGAATTCCCTCGTCGGGTGCTGTCTCTACATCTCTGGTTGGGTCCGGGTCGAAGTCTTGCTCCACGCCGGCAAATCCTTCCACCACGGAGACGACATGCCAGTCGCCCCCCGAGTTTAGGATTGGCTCCGGGTCCTCAGCTAGCGCCCACGAAAACTGATCCCAGAATCCGGGCACTGCCAGCTTCTGAGGGTTTTCAGTTCGGTCCAAAGCAATGTCGAAGCCAGTAACAGATGAGGCGGCGGATAATTCAAAGAGCGATATACCCGTCATGCAAGACAGCACGTCCGCGTGGACACTCACAGGCGGAACAGACCCATCAACCAAGATATTTGAAGTACGGTTCGTCCGAGCGATGAGCCTCGCCAACTCGTTGAGGGCGTCGCCTCCTGGGTAGTTGAGCGACGAGAAGCCAAGCATGACCGTGCTGATGAGGAAGCTTCCGAGGACCGCAATTACCAATACGGCGGCAGTAAGAAGGCTGAAGAGTGAACCATTAGACTGAGCACGAGGCTCCTTGTCATCCGTCTTCTTGGATGAAGCTAGAAAGGGGGTCGTGGCCAAGGTCCAAAGTGTGTTGGCACCCATCGCGGCGGTAGCTGTCAATGGTGGAACAACGTAGAATATGAATCTCGCCTCCTTGTGAGGCTGAATAGAATATATGGCCACGAACGCGAGGCAGGGCGTCACTAGCATGGCTGCTGGTGTTCGTGTGGCTGGACGGAAGAATGGAATTGGGATGAGCGGAAGGGACGACATGAGCATTTTTGGCAGCGCATTGACAAAGTACCACGACGGAGGGGAAGTGCCCCAGTCGGATGATTTCCCTTGGATCGCATTGTACCAAAAGCCGGCAAGTTCCGGCCACAAGAAGCGCTGCCAGAAGTAGCTGTCGATGGGTACCGATATGACAAGAGCGGCGGTGGACGAGACAATAAATGGCACAATGGTGCGCGCGATGGTGGTTCGTCTCGTCACGAGGAGGGTCAGGAAGGTGGTGGCCAATAGCAACGCCACTTCGGAGCGGAAAATGACAGCCGCAAAGACGAAGAAGGTAAGAGCCAGGCGATGCCGAGGGCCCGTTGGCTTCAGAGGTACCGGTAAAAGGTTGGCGAACGCGAGAGTTGCTAGTGCGGCGTTAACATGTATAGACGGCGATTAAAAGAGAAGGATCCTGCTTTTGGTAGACAGGAGACGCGTGTGACATACTCAGGCCAAAGGCAAACATGTTTGGCAATGTTCTGGAGGCATAGAACGTGACGTGAAACTGGCTGGCCTGCAGCATGGCATACCACCTGGCCGTCGGTTTGCCAAATGCTCCCTCGATGTTCTTCTTGAACCACACCATGCATCCGGCATTAAACATGCCTAGTACGAGGCGGACGATGGTCTGGGCCCATTGTGCCCCCATCAGAATAACGAAGGGCTGGCCTATACCTGCCAGGAGAACGGGTCCGATGAATGTTCTTGGCACTGCACCCGGGAAGGTGAAATGGTCATAATGAGCCCGCAATTTGGCCTCAATGTTCGCGGTTGGTGTCCCGTATGAAAGGACATCGTGGGCAGCTTGAAGATTAAATGATTCCTCGACCTTGGTGAACGGGGCGAGCACGAGATGGACGAGCACGGCTCCTGGGATGAGGAATGAGAGGAGGATGTCTGTTGATGTGTGTCAGTGGGGCACTAGCTAATGATTTTGGATTATAGACGCGTACCAATGAGTTTCCAGTCCATGATGGGTTGATGCAGCTAGAGGTGCTGCATTTACGAAGTGCTGGGTATGATATTGGCGCCTAAAAGGAATGGGTGAGGAGCAGGGTGTGCCAGCCGCGATTGTGTCGTAGTGATGATGGGAATGTGAGATTTCCTCATTTGATCTTAAAACCTGGCCAGAAATTCATGATTGTGGGCACTCAACAGATAGGGATTTCCTTCGAGATCGCGACTGCCATCTCTCATAAGGCTGCATGTTATGTTTGAGAAGTATGTAGCACCCTCGTATAAGGGGAAAGGGGCGAAAAGCTTAGTAAACAACCCTGCAGGGACTCGGATGCATCATACACATGCACAAAATGCTCTCGAGGACAGAATAGCAGCACTAGGCACTCTTATTCTAACGTGTTAATTTCAGTCCACACAGAATTCAGCCTTCCTAAACTGAGAATTCTAGAACTTCCAAATAGAACATTCGAGCCATGCAAGCCTTTCGACTCCTACCCCAAGCTCACTGCAGCTCACTGCTACACCCCGCAATAACGATTCCCCGCCCCAGCCAATCACAGCCCAGCACAGCACCAGTTACTATGCCAGCCTGGTCCGAGTCCCCTGAAGATCGATTGAAACCTCCGAGTCCCAGCAATCGTCATCACAAGCCAAAATATCTGCCTGGCGAGAGCTCTCGCTCGCAAGCTGTTCAGTGCCACTTGTTGACCGCTAGTGTCACCGTGTCCTTCTCGCCCAACCCGCCAACGCCGCCCCCCCCCCCCCCCCCTAGGCGTTTTCCATTTTCGCGAACGGCTCCCCCAGCAGGATCAGAGTTCCCGAGCTCTGCCACGATTCCCCATATATCCCGCGGAAGCTGCTGTCGCATGAACGCACCGATACCTGCCTGCCCAAAATGTTCTTTTTCGGGAATATCCTCTACGGCAAGCTCTTTCTTTCCCGCTACTTGCGACGTTTGTAGTGCATGCGGAAAAACTAACTTATCCCTCTCCCTGCTCGGCGCAGTCTCGGTGCTCATCATCAACGCCATAGCCGTCCTGTCTGAAGATCGGTTTCTCGCGCGAAGTACGAACTGCCCTCACCTCCGTCCCTCCGTCCCTCCCTACATCATCGACCCATGCGCGCCGTCCGCAACAGTCCTCAAAACCCATTGGGGGGGGGGGGGGGGGGGGGGGGGGGGGGGGGGGGGGGGGGGGGGGGGGGGGGGGGGGGGGGGGGGGGGGGG